>BJCO01454292.1:0-11182 GCA_018326465.1 Flaveria floridana | reverse complement strand
TTTATGTTTAAGGTGATGTTTAAATTTGTGGTTCTAGACTTATTATCTCATAATTATAACCTGAAAACACAACATTGGGTTTTACTATTATTTGAGTAAATAGATCTTGCATTATCTTTTCTTTTAATCTAAACTCTATGTATGTTGTGTGTGTTCAAGATAATAAGTAAATTTAATGTTTATCAAAAGTTTTGTAGATGTAAAAGATGGAATTTTTTTTAAAGAGATGCTAATTCGAACATGCAAATTCATGTGGAGTATTTTGGGATTTATGCAAATTCATGTGGAGTATTTGGGGATTTAGTCTATCGAAATAAAAGATTTAATATTCTAAAGATGGTGAATGGAGATGGTGATTTTGCAGTTTCTAATTGAATGATGAGTTTGGCTTGAATTGCAAAATTTCAGGCTGAATTCTAGTGGTTCAACAACTCAGGTCAACAAATGTTAGAGATGAATTTGAAGGCTGTGCTTTAGGTAATTTATATGTATTGTGAAAAGTATGATGTGCCATTCAATTGAAAGGGAATGGAAGGTCTCTGAGTCAAATTTATTAAGTTTTAAAGATAATTAATTGTTTCCAGAAACTCAAAAATAATCAAAATATTAGAAGTTAAAGAGGGATTTATATGGTGCTAAAGATTTGATATATAACATGAGAAATGTCACATTTGAAGAGTTTGAATTATTATGGTTGCTATATTTGATCTTGAAGATGGAAAGAACAATTTGAATGTTAAATTGACTTTCTACTTTGTGGATATTTTAATGAATGCTTATTTAGTCACTCACGAGTTAAAAATGCTGCATTTTTATCTTAAATAAATGCTAATTTCATTTATAATGTAAATAAATATAGTTATGACCTTGTGACGTTAAAAGTACCTGGCCACCGGACGGGTATAAAACTAGTTTTATATACGATTGAAAATAATAATTCGAGCAAGTTGGCTTTTTTTATTACAGGTTGGTCATTTTTGTTATTTGCATCATAAAAACATTTTTTTTCATCCCATGGAAACTACGAGATTGCTCTGAGGACGTCTTTTGCATCCAGGGGTCATTGACCTACCATAAAACATTGTCAATAAGCGAAGCGTATTAGGTGTCCGTTCTCAGGTTGGGCAGTAAGAGTTGGGAAAGAACAAACCACTAATTTTTAAAACCAACGTTCTTAAGGCCAAACAATCGGCGAAAAATAGGGGAAAGCTCTTCGTTCCTGGTTCTCCTGTAACTAGATCCTCCGAAACCACAAGAATTCTTAGTTATAATTAGAATGTGATAGGATTCCAACTCAGCACCTTTTGAATGAGATTTGAGAAGAGTTGCTCTTTGAAGAGCACAGTACATTGAAAGTTAGTAAGTTGTGTCCGGGGCAGTGACGGATCTAGAAATTTATATTGCGGGGGCAAGATACGGGTTGGATCATGAACATGTTGGATCAAGTTAATACTGACAAAATAACATAAAACAATTTAATATAGTTTAAACAACATCATTCAACAAAAATGATAAAACAAAGTACTTTACACTTACTGTGTACATGTTCTTTTAAAATTTTTAAAGATGGTTCATTACATATTTGTTAGTAACATCGCCTACTCCATCTTTTTGTATGTTGTACAAACATTAAAAAAATAACCATGATCGTGTAAAGAATCCTTTCGAACAAACTTCACAGCTCCTAACATAAGTATAACCAATAATCATTTCTAATTAATTAAGCAATTTGGTTTCTTAACATCATCTAGATCATCTATAATATAATGGTCAACGTCTAGATTATACAAGATAAATTTCCACCTCAAAAGTCAAAACTACGACCTTTGGTTGGGGTGAGAACAACACTTTAACTACTATCTATTTATTACTACACCAAACTAAACACTTCTATTAATCAAATTAGTACTATATTTAGTGCATTAAGAAACAAAATCAACCAAGAAAAGTGAAAGTGTCAACTAAATACACAATTAACAAAATCAACCAAGAAAAGTGAAAGTGTCAACTAAATACACAATTAGAGTTTTATGTAAAACATAAAATAAAGACTATTGAAAATCGTTATTAATAAAAAACGAATTAAAACTGTGAATTCAAAATTAGTTTTGTATTATTTAAATCTTAATTAAACAAATTGAAAACTGTGACTATGCCCCTTCTACAAATAAACCAATGGGGGCAATGGTTCCTTTAGTAAGCAATATTTGAACTTTAAGTGGAAATTTTGAAAAGTTAACAGGAACCGTGGTTGTACTATGGGGGGTCTGTGTACCCCCTCTCAATATGCTATCTCCGCCCCTGGTTCGGGGTGTTATTGTCTATCGTTGGCCTATGATAGAATCAGTCGGGGGACATGAGAGACAGTGGTTTACCCTGCGGCGGATGTCATCTAGTGAGCATATAAACATCATTATCTTTGTGAAGTTTTGATTGACGAATGCAAACATCAATTTTACCATCCTAAACCTTCTCTCGAGATAAAATGAGTTATAGAGTAATGTAGATTTATATATATTTAATATACATAAATAATGATTACCAACTTTTCAGAATTATTTTCATGAGCAAGTGTTGGACACCATTTTGCAACACTCAACTAAATAAAATAAAAACAATAAGAACAAACACAATCCATCCTCACACACCTATTCTATTTCTTTCCCTCTCTATTGACAGCAATTGGTTTCATACTCCAGAGTTCCTCTTTTCTTTATCTCTGGCTGCATTTTCTGTCATAAACTTTGATGCCAACCTATGCAAATCAGGTGCAGCCCTCCATTTATTTGAACGATCAACTGGATTCGATTCACATCGTTCAAGATCAAGCTCGTTTCCATCAACAGAACTCTCTGTTTCATAGCTTTTTTTAGAGAAATTAATGCTAAACGCATACCCAAAGTATCTTGAACTATTATACTGGGAATACACTTCAGGTTTTATAAATGCGCGAAAATTATTTTGTGAACGGGGTGTTCTAGAAAAGAGGGCTTCTTTTACATTCAGAGCACATCCACGGTTGAATGGGTTCTTCCTTCTCTCGTATCGGTTTCTGAAATTTTCATAAGTAGTCTGCATAAAAATAACAGCTTTAGTGAGTTTTTGGATCTGTGTTTTAGAATTTATATTGCGATATGGAAAAGAATGAATTAAATGGATAAAAAAATTCATAAATTCTTGTTCTGATGATGTGAAAAATGAAAAGGGTACCTGGTTTGTGATGACCAAATAAAGATGAAATGCAGACAGGCCTCCTACAAACCATTGAACTGTAAAAGTGTAGGATATAAGAATCCCAGATACTGGGGACTTCAATATAGCTTCCCAGAAACTTGAACCGTTTTCTTTCATAACCATGATGATGTTTAGACAACAAATGGAGAAAACATAAAGGCACAAGAGTGCTGTTGAGGATACAAACATGAAAAAGGACCGGTAATTCCTCTGAAATTCACAGGTTGGTATAAGTTAGACGAGTAACTTTCCAGTGATAGTAAGAATATGAATATAAGAAGGAACAGTGCATTATAGAAAATAAACAGTTACTACATGAATATTTGGACACAAGAAATAAAGGCAATATTAACATGTAAAAAAGTTGCTTTGATGTGCGTTTTGAAACTGATTATTCACTGTGATTACACTAGGGTGTTTGTATGCAACTCTTTTCATGTAGGGTGTATGTATTACTATGTAAATATGATCAAAATTATCATTACTAAATAAGTGAGTAGAAAAACATGACTAATAAAGAGCATACCTTGCCGATGCATTGTCCAACCCATGGGCAATGATGGTCAAAGCGGTCCACACAGTTGTTGCATACGGAGCAATGTGAGCATCTTGGTGGGCGATAAATCAAGCAAGTTTGACAAAACTTGACCCTGACCACTTTTCCATTGACATTAACACTTTTTATAGGTGCTAGATATTTACCACTTTGCCCTACAGCCCAGTCACTAGACATGCTAGATGCATCCCAATCATCATCTAGGTCCGGAGAAGGTGGATTTCGAGGAATAATTCCAGGATCTCTTCCAGCAACAAGGAAGATAAGGACAAGAATCTGCAGTAATTAACAAAGATCAATAAATTTGCATAAATATTAGGTAAGCAATGAAGTTGGTTTTGGAGTATTTCCCACCAAAACATTCGGATCAAACTTAACGGTATATGGGCTTGTAGCTAGACTTGGTAATATTGATGGGTTGGTAACATATCAAAATGGGTGTAGGATAAAACAAGTCATTTTTTGAAAACATCAAACCAGTCTTTGGTTGGATTGGGTTGAACCGCAAACATTTTTTATTCGGTTTAAAAAGAACTATAAATAATTAATGTGACTATTTAAGATAAAGAATAATATTATTACTATAAAATTCAAGCATCTGAATTAAACCTTCTTAGATTGTATAGATTAGCAATGAAATTTATAGTGTTTGTTGCCTAGTTGTGCAATGTGATTATCGCGATTTCAAATGCACAATCAAACACCCCCTAAACAAATTTATATGCTTGGCTATGAAGGTAATCAATAATTGGTTTTCATTGTTCATAGTGCTCCATACCACATTTTCTTCACAAAGATGTGTACTTTTTAGTTTCAACGGTTATGAACAATGTAACCAAAGTCATTTCAATAACATAAGGGTACTTGTTTGATATATTTGTTTTATAATGATGAAAAAGGAGGGTTAAAATAAACCAAAATCACATAAAAAACCCGAAAAAACTCACATATAAAGTGAAGACAGCAGGAATAGCTACCAAAACCAATCCTGTATTATCAGGAAAGTATTTCACAAGACTTTGAGAAACCAGAGAGCAAAACAAGATTACTGGAACAACAATGAGGCAGATTGTAAGATTAAGGGACCTTGCATCAGGCCCAAATATTAATCTGCCCCTAAACGCAAAGATCTGCAAGAAAACAACAAGCAAAACAAAAACATAAGGGATCGTCTGCATTCCATTTTCAAAGTCACATATTTGACAGTTTGAGCATACTTAACTCCATCTGATCATCTAAGGACCAAAAGCATCCGACTTCAAAATCAATATAGGATAACAAACTAGTTCTGATTATTCAGGCTCATTTTACATGTAATTATCAGAATTCGCCAAACTCGCGACAACTGATTATCTTGATCATCACAACTTCAAAACACAGAATCCAAACAATATATCATGCAACCCAATTTGTCTCCCAAATTCAGATTACCCATATAATATAATCAATTCAAAATGCAAAATGTCAAACATCTACCTCCTAAACATGCATCAACTTGATGATTCACCACCAAATTACAAACGGAAAGTGGGTTCTGTCGATATTCAGATTACGATTCATAAACTTTTAGATTCAATTTATTACGATGCCCTAAACCAATCAATCAACGGGGTCATAATCATATGAAATCATACATTGTTTCCTTTCCAGACTTGATATAAACGGAGTGAAGGGGCGTCATGATTGGTGCTGATCTGCCTGTCTGATAATCCTTGAGGAGGAAGACTGTTTCTTTTCATGCCCGTTGCAATGCTTCCTCAAAAACGGCCCCAAATATCCTGCAATCAAAACAATCAAACAAACATCCGATCGAATTGAAATTCATGATTATTATTCAAATGATGATGATGATGATAATGAATTGGAGAATTGCGGACCTTTTCTTATGGGAAGAAAGGGAAATGGGGCCAAGGAAACAAAGCAACGCAAGAATGATGAAATTAACAGATGAAATTGACGTTGAAAAGGGGATTCATTTGGTTGAGCGATTGAAGCCCCTTCACCCCCTGCAATGTAATCTACGATAGTGCTCTCTCAGTTATCCTTGTTTCCCCCTTGTATGCATGATGCATGTATGTTCATTTGATTTTGTTTTATTATCATTGGGTTCTTTTTTTATTTTTATTTTTATTTTCCTAACCGAAAAAGGAGTGAGCATCTCGCAGGCCGATCAAGAAAACTGTGGAGAGACCTGGACCGTCATGAGACCGACCTGAAGCACATAAAGTTGGTCTGGTTACGGGTCCTAAATCTTTTATGTTATTGGGTTTCAGTTTGATTTATACAGATCGGTCCTTGCTCCATGACCTTAGAGTTGAGCATCTCGCGGGCCATCTGAAAAAACCGATGAACCAACCGGGTCCAGCTTGAGACTGATCCGAAAAACATAAAATTAGTTATGTCGAGGTGCTTGTTTTCATCTTTATTTGGTTTTGGTCTCGGGATGGTTTGGTTCAGTAATTGATCCATGATCTTTCCTAAGAATTACATAAGACATTTGTACGTATCACATAAAATAAAATAATAAACCTGGAAATGTTAGAGAAAAGAAAAAAGTCGTTTTCATTTGAAACCATAATAATATGGAGTTGACATGCGTAGGGTATCCAACATAAAGTATAATAATACCTTAAACCACAAAATCTTATAATGCAATCCACAAGACAAAGATCTAACATGCAATGCAAATAGCATTTTTCTTTGTCTTACACAAGATTCTCTTAAATTGATTATCTTTATCAATTGTTTTATTTAACTCATAAATAACAAAGCAATAGAAATCAAACTCACCACATGTAAACAAATCAACTTATAAACTACTTTTAATAGCTTAGCTCAACAAGCTTAAGTATAGATCCATATTAAAACCTCAGCTAAAGCTTCACATATTAAGTTTGACTAAACCCGTAAACATAAACAAATCTTACTATACAACTACATTACGCCCAAATCACATAATATAAAAATGCAACTTAACAATATGGAAAAAAGAATACATTGACAACAAAAAGGATACATATATAGTCATACATCACAAAATCCCATCCACGCTTATTAAAAATACATACATATCATAAGAAACAATAAGAGATGCAGAACAAATGCGAATATATCGAACCCAATATGCCCTCAAACATCACGGTCTCTCTTACACTCGGGCGCCATCGTCGGAAACCGTTTCCGATCGGTACAATAGTTATAAATCGTGTACTTTTGTCGCACCCATCGTAGACGACGCCATTGGAGACCATCAAGGTCTTGAAACTCCTTCTGGTCCCACCACCGTTTGCCTTGAGTCGCACAGTATTTTGCATTTACTGACGACTCACAGCCGTCAATATGGAACCCTTTGTATGCAGCTACAAAGGGTGCCTTTGACCAATCGGTCTTCTCCAACCCACCTCTTGTTGCCCAATCGTCAGCATTCCATAAACTTGAGTAGATTTTCATAGGTTGGTTGAAGGGGAACCTGACACCCAAATCTTTACTGTTCTTGAAAACCCTAATTGGCACATCGTCCACCAAAAACCTGCAAAAACTTTCATTTCAGTTATCTGTTCATGTAAAGAGAGTTTAACATCAGTTCAAAAATCTAACTTGTTTTTAACCTAGGCGACCCTCAAACCAACGAATATCACCTACGCGATAAATCTTAGCATAATCTAAAGCAGAGAGGGCAAAAAACACTTATCATCTCCACAAACACTAGCAGATGTGAGTAGTGTGTACAATACACACTACTCACATCCGTTAGTGTGGCGTTAGATGACAAGTGTTTTTTGGCCTCTCTACTTTAGATTATGCTAAGATTTATCACGCAGGTGATATTCGTTGGTTTAAGGGTCGCCTAGGTTAGAAACAAGTTAGATTTTCACTTGAAAAAATGATACAAACTTACACAATCTGGTACATATTCCAGAGGACGGAGTAGGAATGATAAGCTTTCGTGGGATCAAACCAGAGGTAAATCCGTTGCTCACGGTCACCCTTGCCTCCGGTGAACACATTCGTCTGTAAAATATACGGTTGCCCCGATCTATTCCCCAAGAACTCGAAGTCGATCTCATCGTGCTCGGAGTTTTGCGACGACAACTATCAATTTAAAAACAAAAACCCACATTTTAGTAAAACGGAGCTACAAATGGTTATGAGTTCAAATCCTGCGGTCTGCAGGTTTGATTATTATTTTTCTGGTAAGATGAATTGCAGGTTAAAACAACATATTCATACATAAAATGCGGTGACGGTGCCAGCAGAGTCTCCGGGAACCATCTTAATCTGCATACTAAAATGCCCAAAAAGATATGAGCCTTTGGACTGGAACCCTGTTCCGGTGTACTTATCGAGCGACAACTGGATCTCCGAACCACCATTAAAGTACTTGATATGGTCAAAAGCCCATGTGGGTAAGTAGTTCCGACCAAACGGCACATCCACCGGCCGTCGCGGCGGAGCTCCGGCGGTGAAACTCACCGTTGATAACACACACAGGCATATGAACACCACATGTCCTCCACCCCATTGTTCATTCCTATGCATTGTTGTTGTTATGCTGCAAGAAGTGTTAATAATAATAATATTGTTGTTAGGAAGTTTGTAAGTGGGATTTGAAGATTTGTTGAGTTGTTTGAAGTGTGGAGGATTAATTAATTTACCTTTGAAGATTTGATGAAGATGGAAGTAGGGGGGTGTGTGTGAATATATATTATTGGAAAGCAATAATGAAACAAGAGGATACAGATTAAAGCCAGCTATGAGGATCAGAAACCCTGTTTATGTGATTAGCTGTTTCTTGATATGCATATGGATATAGATATATAGATATATATATATAGGGGGTGATGTGATTTATTGATTTGTAAGTAGGAAATAGCTTTTACTTCTTTTACCAATAATAATAGTAACGTGTCTTTTGTTTGATAAAAATAAAGAAAATCTTGATTTAAAATACAAGCCGGTGTACAAGACTTCTGCACACGTGTGGTGTGGTGTCGGTTTGTTTTGGGTTTGGTCTTACGTGGTTTTATCATGTATTGTCTTTAAGAGGTTGTTTTTATGATTTGAACGAGTGAATTTCAGGCAAAATGTTATATAAATATGAAACTATACGAATCATGAGGCAAAGTCTTAGAGAAACAGGCAAGGTTGATGTTTGGTGGGAAATAAACTCATGTCTAAAATGTAAAGTAAGATTGCTTACATTAGATTGTAAAATGATTTAACCCTTTCCACAACCATTCGCAAAGCAAAAATTAAGTTAATTATTGCGTAAGCTCAACTATATGAATCTTATAAACTTAAAGAAATTTCATGCATCCCTCTTAAAATTTGTAAAATATCAAAGCATTTTGGACTTTACATATTAAAAGCTTATGTTAAAAAAAAAGAAACAAGCTTTATAAGTTCGTACAATATATAAAATTCTTTCTAGAAAAACTTTTATATATAGTCACGATATAGTGAAAGAAAAAGAAAGACCAGCTAATAAAGCCGTGTTATATATCAAAATTAAAATGATATATGTTTATTTGATTTTGATAATTATATGCTTAAATTGGTTATGTATTATCCCTTTATATGTCATAATCACATGCGTGAATTGTAGCTTTACTCCATCCGTCATTAGGGGAAAGACCAACTTTATGGCCACTTTACTCGAAATTTTGTAAAGCTTATTATTGATCAAATATTTTATAATATAACATAGTAAACAGATTATGGAAAATGTTTAAAATATTCAATATGCAACTATTAAACGTGGATTAGAATTTTATAAATAATAAAAAGATAGAGGAAAGAGAGTAGGTAGTTTGTTACTTTGTTTGGTAAAGAAAAGAAAGGAAACAAATTTGACTTAAGAGTCAGAAACTTTGACTTGTCACTTGGATGTATTTTGATATCACTTCTTATTTAAATAAAAAATGATTGAGTTGCTCAAATAATTTAATTTTAGATGTTATTATTTATTTATAGCCTTTTTAAATAATGCATCTTGTCATATTATTTGTTACTATCGAAAAGCTAACACATATTACATAAAATGAATAAAAAATCATATCCACAAGTTGTTAGTGTTGATATCATAAAATCACTACGTGCTTTGCTTAATTTCTTACGACAAATTTTCATCTTACTTTTGATGTATTAAATTCTTTTAATATGTGAGATATAATACATTAAAAAAGCTCATCAAATTAAATTTATATATAAAAAAATCTAAACTTATAGTATTTGTCTTTAAATTTTTCTAAATAATAAGTTTTTAGCTCTTGAGTTTGCCAAAATAAGATGATATAACTCCTTTTACGAAAATTTTGGACATCAGTCTATCAAATATTGACCATTTTAAAAGTTAACTATTCATTATTTAAATAGTTAAATTCGGTTTTATTCCTTAAAGTTTGATAAAAATAATTATTTTTCTTTAAAAGATTAACATCAATTTAACTTCAAAAGTTTTTTAAGTTGTTTCAATTTAGTCCAAAAGTTTCATCAATGTTTCAACTTGAATTCAAATAATGAAACTTTTGATCTAAAATTAAAATAACTTATGAAACTTTTTGAGGTAAATTGATGTTTTTAACAATTTGAAGAAAAATGGTTACTTTTATTAGATTTTACGGAGCAAAATTGAAATTAAATATTATTTAAAAGAAACAAACAAACACATGCATTTTAGACTAGTTTAAAACTTTAATATACAAGTTGATGTTTCTAGTTTATGGATTTTTTCAATGTTTAGTTTGGGTTTTTATAGAACATTTCTCCTTTTCGTATAGCACCCTAAATAATAAAACAAAATTATTAACCTAAGTACTCTAGAGTGTAAACTAAACATGCTAGGTAACCGTTTATCAACCTTTTAAGATTGGCCCATTAGAAACTTAGAACAAATGAAATTAAACAACATGAAGCTCAAACTTGTGCCTGAATTAGCACTTATTTTGTAAACGAGCTAGAACCTAAGATTCATGTATCGAGCTTAAAGTGAATAAGAGTGGAGGACCATGAAAATGATTCAAATCTTTATTTAATACTTTTATACACCTTATTTAGTTCTAACGCATGTTATCAACTTAAAACCAACTAATGCATATGTTTCAAGCTACCCATGTAAAGTTTGATACATTCATTTGAAGTGAGTTACAACGTAAACGGACACCATGAAGATAATACATTAGTATGTAATTTTCAAAGTTCACTAGATTAAAAAATGAAATTTAAAAATTGATACACATAATTATAGTAGGTGTAAAGCTTAAGACATATGCATTTTAATTTCGTTTTTTTTCTAACAACAATTTAATTCCATTGATACTAAATTATAATCTGTCATAGGATATCCTCAACTTTATAGGAAAATACATCATTTTCTCTTATATATATATATAT
>BJCO01454277.1:0-11398 GCA_018326465.1 Flaveria floridana | reverse complement strand
CTGGAGCATCCACTATCAACATGCCATACACTATTTACAACTTTAGTGGATGACTCCTGCACGAATATCAGAAAAAGTTAACCAGGTGAAACAGGAACCCAAGTTTGAACAACTTTTGGTTTAGGAGAAATAGATTTCTTACAAAAGAAATTATTAACTAATTGAGTTAACCTATTCCCAAAAGAATTTCTATTAACATGTCTACGATGAAGCTGACAGTGCTTGACTACATGATCATCTTTACCACATCAAAAATAATGTGGTTTTAATCTAGGTCTATTATGTAATGAGGTTGGGATTTTATCAATGCATATTTCCTCATCATATTCAGACAATCTAGAATCAACATCACTGTATGTCTCATACATGTCAATAGATCTGCTTTTATTTGAAAAAGAATGATTATCTATAGAAGAAGATGAGATGTCATCTAAAATACATGTGGTACAAGTACCACTTGTACTTGCCTCAGACGAAGATATAACCCTTTCATTTGACACAGAAATTTTAGCTGGAGTAAAAGATGGAATAGGGTGAGAAAAGAATTTTTTAAAACAATTAATTTTAATTTCCTCATCACTCTTCACAGTGATATCAGTCACAACATTAACACAATCAGAAGGTGTAGCAACATCACAATCCATAGAATTTGAAGATGAAACAAAAACATCACTAGAACATGAAGAAATAGAGTCTTTTACAGAATCACTAGAGACAAAAACATAATTTAAACTAGATTTATGATCTAAAACAGAATGCTAAGATTCAAGTGTACTAAGGCTAGAGCATCCAAGCCCGCTAGTCAGTCCATAATCGTAGTCCTCACGGACATGCTTAGGGTTCACACCTTCTAAACCTGCAGACATATTATTAATATCTATTTGGATCAAATCATTAGAAGGATGAGGAACAGGCATAGGTGAATAACAGTAAGTACTAGGAGGAGGATAAACCTTAGCATTTTCATATCCCAAACCTATTTTAATCCTAGCTCCCTGTTGAGATTTACATAAATCGTCATGTTTCATCCCGATATAGTCCATTTATCAAACTTTGACTAAAGCTTGCTTGTTTCAAACTCAGCAAGAGCAACCCTTTCAGTCAAATTATTAACCTCAACATTTCTTTCCAAAACTATTCTTTTTAAGTGATCATTCTCTTTTAAAGCCTCATTTAATTTAACAAAATATTAAGACTCGTTTATTTTAAGCTCCTCGTTAATTCGTTTCAAATCCTTTTCATTATCAATCAATAAACGATTAGCTTTATAGACCCCAAATAACCTGATTTTACAAGCTGATGAACATATATCTTGAAGTAACTCATAGGGAAGTCCCATAACCACTTTTTCAGCTGCAAGAGCTTTCTCGCATTGACACACCAGAGTACTCTACTTGTTTTCCTCGACAGTGGTAGCAGCATCATCATGTTCTTTTCCTAAGTCAGTGGTTTGACTTCTTTCCTTCCTGATCTCTTCCATATCACCTACTTTCACCTTCTCATCCTCCTTCATCTCCTCAGACACTTCAACTTCATCCTTAAATTCCTTGAATGGATCAAAGTCATCCTTACAATTCACCTTCATCACCTTTTCCATAATCTCAGCTACCAGTGCTTGATTAACCTCTTCTCTTGTCTGTTCAACTTCAGCACTCCAATCAAAGTTAGAAATCAATGTGGTCTCTTTCTTACGACTTGCTTCCTCTTTACCCCTACTTGGAACTAATCTTGGAACTCCTGAATTACCAGAGTCAGTAATAATTAGCAGTGGACATTCACGTTTGAAGTGTCCCAATTGTTTGCAGTTGGAACACCTTAGTTTAGACTTACTAATACCAAGTTTGGAGTTAGAACTTTGGCTTCCAAAATTCTTTCTGCCAGTGTGCTCCATAAATCTTCGGTCTCTAAGTGTCAACATTACTATTTGCCATTGAATGTCAGTCTCTTCAAGATCATCAGGATCCACCTGATACATATCCTCCATCATCATCCCTTTTCCTTTCAAATCCCCAGCTACAAGAGATTTATAACTCTGAATGAACTTACCAAAAAGAGCCATCATCTTAAATGGAACAGAAGTTTCAATAATTGCTTTCAAGTTCGCTTGATCTCTCCCAGTACTACGACAACCTCCAGAATAGTCACCGGTGTTTACTCCGCCTTGACGAGATGCCTGTATTGGAGAGCTTGCAACGGAAGATTGTAATGCAGTATTCTGAGTATAACCGGATGTAGGCATCATAGTCTGATTAAATTCCCATCACTTCAGATCTAAATCAAAGGATTTCAGTTTGTTGATTGCATCCATAAGCTTGTAATCAGCAAAGTTTCTCTCTTGCTTCAACATTCTCACTTGTAAGCTCCATTGGGGTGGTAAAGAGTCTAGGAGCTTATTCACCTGCTCGTGATTACCCAACTGATCATCATACTTCTTTAAAGTACTTGATACTGACAAAAATCGATTTGTGATATCGGTGAGGGTAATCACGAGCAGGTGAATAAGCTCCTAGACTCTCTACCACCGCAATAGAGCTTACAAGTGAGAATTTTGGACACTTTCAGATTTTTCCAGTGAAACTATAGTTTCGGCCGAATATTAATAGACGAGAAAGAAAGAATAAACGTGACTAAAGTGGGGGTGAGAATTTTGACACTTTCAGATTCTTCCAAGAATTTTGACTTACATGCCTACTTGTTTAGGTCTAAAAGAATCTGAATAAGCTCCTAGACTCTCTACCACCCCAATAAAGGGCTCATCTCGTTTACGTCTTTGGTATCCTCTTGGTGGGAATTTTGACTTACATGCCTACTCTGATAGTGATTTTAATGACTGCAGGTTAAACAGAAAGTCGGTTACTGGAGGATGTCAATACTTGGGTAATTGCCTGGTATCATGGCAAAGCAAGAAACAGACCACTGTCTCTCCCTCTATAGGAGAAACAGAATACATTGCCGCCTCCAGTTGCTGTTCTCAAGTGTTATGGATTCAGCACCAGACGATTGACTATTGGATCAACTTTCTCTATACACCGTTGTTCTGTGACAACGAAGCAACCATCAGCATCGCCAAGAATCCTATTCATCATTCCCGAACCAAGCACATCGAGACACGGATTTATGCAATCCGTGATGCTCAGGAAAAAGGTTTTATTAATATTATTCTCATTGATATAAAATATAAAAAAGCAGATCTTTTCATGAAAAATTTTGATAGACCTCGTTTTTATGAATTGATTTTCATGCTGGGATTAATATCATTTTAAACCCATTTTTCTTTAAAACTTTCTATGTTCATATTGTTTATATTTCTTTTGTAATTTTATTTTTTTTCTTTCTTTCTTTTCGATATGCTCCATCGCCCTTCGCCATTCTATCTTAATTTAATAAAAAAAATACACAAAATATATATGATATATATTTATAGCTTTTAGAAATTTATTCATCCTGTTAGTCGTAGAAATTTCAGGGGAGAATAATAAATAATAAATAACTACTTCTCTTGTTTTCTTTTGGAGAACTTATGACCCTTTGTGATGTCTGAACAATATGAAGGAGGTCAACAGTATCGTGTCAGGATTTGCTTGATAGGCTCAACCCGAAAGCAAAGTAGATAGTACTCCTGTAGCCTAACTAAAAGAATAAGAAACATGATTACTCGGATAATCCCCTTGACATCTTTGGCCTTCATAAAGTTTCAAGTCCTTGTTCAAAAAGGATTGAGAACGGGGCATCTCTGTGTTGTTTTGTTCTTTTCTTATGATCCTTGTTTCTAAAAATACCCATCTGTTCTCAAAAGCTTTACGCTTATCTATCTTTGTACCTTAGAAGCTTCTTTGTGTACTGTTGTGTTTTACGTTTGTGCTCATCTCCTCTGCTGTACGGTAGTACTGACCTGGAGTGATGATCTCCTCTGCTGTGCGGAAGTACTGACCTGGAGCTCTCATCGGCACAAAGTGATGATCTCCTCTGCTGTATGATAGTACTGACCTGGAGCTCTCATCAACACAATATGAAGAACTCCTCTGCTGTACGATAGTACTGACCTGGAGTGTTCATCAGTACAACTTGATGATCTCCTTTGCTGTACGTGAGTACTGACCTGGAGCTCTCATCAATTTCTGTCAATATGTATCTAGCTTTTTCTAAAAAAGAATCTTTGTTGTACGTCAAAACAATTAATCAATCAGTCGATGTCATTCGTTCAAAGAAATCATGAGGACAGGATAGGTTTCTTTGCCAAATGTCTGTGGGGACTAAGTTCTTCTGTGTCTTCTTTTAAATAACCGACAACATGATAACAACAGCTACAGTTTACTTGTCGAAAAGAAGAAGGCATGGGCTTAAAAAGGACAAGTATATCTGCAATCTCACCAAACTATGACTCTCCAAAAGATTCCTTCAGCTTCTCGTTCTTCCCTAAGCTCTTTTCTTTGTTTTTGTTAAAAACGATATGATGTTTGGTGTGATCGTGTGGGGTTTTTGCTTTTGCTTTTTCTCTTTTGTTGTGTTTATTTTGTCTTAAATTCTTTTATTTTATTTTTGCTTTTAATTTTTAATTTTAAATGAAAAGAAAACATTTTTTTTTAATTTTAGGGTTTCCTGCGAAACTATTCACTGCGAAAGTATAGATGCTTCTGCGAAACTACCTACTATTTAAGTCTTTCTCTGAAACTGCGTTCTCATTTTCGCAGTTTCAAGAAATAAGGGATTTAGGTTTTTCAAAGGTTTATTTAGCGAATCTGCATTTGTGTGTTGTTTTGGGTTATTTTTGCACTGATTCATCTTCGCAAGTGAATTTCGAACTCAGGACCGTAGTTATTGTTAGGTTTTAGTCATTCAATGGGGTTTATTTTGATTGAGACCGTTGGGTTCTCTCGCAGTTCATACTACGAAACTACCTATTGTCCAGTGAAACTGAACCAAAGTTCTTGATTATTCTGCGAATCTGTGCAGTTATGCTGTCCGAGCGAACTTAACACTTTCGCAAAACAAAACTCAGTTTTGCTGTGCCAAAACTCTAGTTTCGGCTGGTAGAAACTACCACATTGTCTTACCGAAACTGTTAGTTTCTGCTGCCGAAATTGTTTCTTTCACTTGCCGAAACTAAAATAATTTCTGCGAAACTACAGTTTCGGCTAGCGAAACTATCCTCTTGATTAATTTTAATTTTTTTTATTATTATTTATTATTATCTTTTCTTAATATTATTTTTTTTATATATCATGCTAACTTGTTCTACCTGGTTTTCAGTTTAAATGGCTAATCTCAAGTTCGATGAGAGGAACAACATCACGGCCATTTTAGATGATACACACCCGAAAGCTGCCAGGTTTAGAGACTGTATACTGTGGTTGTAGAGATCCCCGATTGCTTACGCTATCTCACACTCCACCACTATATATGATTTGCACAACCGAGACTTCTGGCATACAGCTGAGTATGATACGATGGGAGACTCATAGAGGATTGTAGCCAGAGTATTGGAGAACGGGCTGATTATTACTGATGAGGTTATATCTAGAGTATTAAGGCTAGATGAGGATTCTAGAGAGGAGGTTGAATTATCTGACCAGGAAGTATTTGACACCTTCCGCTCGATGGGATATAAAGGTCCTCCTTTCGGGACGAGAAAGGAAATCAAAAAGTCCGTTCTCTCCAATGAGTGGAGATATATAGACCATGTTTTTATTATGTGCTTAGATCACCGTAAAGGTGGATCAGACGGGCTGAACCTAGATTGGGCTAAGGCAATGATGATTGCTATAGGGGAGAGAAGGCCAATATAGCTAGCTTGATATTTGAGTGCATGGCTGAGAATGTGATGGCCCTAAAGAGGGACAAATGGCTGTTATACCCTCGATTCCTTCAGATGATCATAGATGACCTCATTCCTAACATTCCAAGACATGGAGAGGCAAAGAGATTAGTGTCGATGAACACACACATTTTTGCTGATTGTTGTGCAATCAGGCATGACTTTAGTGGGAAGATTACCCATCTGTGGGAGAACATGTACTATCCGAAATGTTGGGCTTATATTAGGAGGGTGATAGAGTCTGAGGACAAACGTGCTGATGAGACGAGATAGAAACAGACTGAAGCTGTAAAGAAGAGGAAGAGATATGTCAAGGAAAAGGATTATGTTTTTGAAGATGAAGTTCATGAGATGGCGTCTAAGGACAGGGCTGAGAAGGAGAAGAGGGCTAAGAAGGGAGCCGATGTTGGAGAAACTGAAAAGAGGACCAAACAAAGACATCAATCCGTTACTGATCTCTCACAAACTGAAGGAAGGGCAGGATTAGATAAGGATGTAATCAGGAACCTCAACACATCTCTCTCCAATGAATTGAGTATGATCAAGACAAAGCTTACTAATCAGGAGATAAGGGAGAAGCGGAAGGATGAAGTGATGGAGGGTATGACTAAGATGCTGATTGATCAAAACAAACTGATCAAAAGACTACTTGAGGAAGTGAACGAGTTAAAAGCTACAGCCGGCCTGCCCAATCAGCTAACTCAACATGAGTTAGATGATTTGACTGATACTTCCAAGTACCCATTTCTGAATGTGGGTACTTCTTCCAGGGGAGGATAGGGCATATCGGGTGCAGGAGCAGAAGAACAGGAGGGTCGGAAAGAAGAACAGAGGGTGAGAATGTGGAGCATATAGAGGAGGTGATTAAGGCCGGGTTTGTTGATCTTGGTATAAACTTTGATGATTTTACTGGAGAGGAGAGAATAGCAAAACAGACTGAAGCTACTGAGAAGACTATTAAGAAGGGGTTAGTAGATGAGGAGGAAGATGATAAACAGCTGGTAGACTATGACTCTGAACTAGAATATTATGAGGTGGATGAAAGACCTCTAACTTATGTGATCCAGAACGGGAATAATGAGAATGACGTGATAGAGATGGAAAAGGAAGATTGGTTCGTGAGAGAAAAGGAGCCTGAAGAACTGACTCCCCTTTTTCAAAACATGAAAGGGTTGAGCAAAAAGGAGACTGACAAAAGGATTATAAGTTGCAAGTACAACCCCAGCCTCAAGATGTATATGATAAAGAGGAGAGGGGGAAGAATCATATATCTACATAAGAGGAAGGCTTTCAAGACCTTGTTGAGATGGGATCTGAGAAGGTTGGCAATTTTGCCTCTACTTGATGCTAGTCTGAGTGAAAGAGCGATGTTGTTAGAAAAGGAGATAAAGAATGGATTAAACGATAACTTTGAGTCTTTCAGGTTTATGAAGGCTGAGCGGGAAAGGTCAAGAAAGACAAGGATTGGGAGACAGGAAAAGGAAGGATTGTACTGAGTGTGAAGCCTCTAAAGACAGTACATAGAGTTAGACTGGCTGATCCCTCCCCCCAACAACTACAAGGATTTGAGAAGTGGTTTTATGATAACAATACGGGGGAGGCGGTGATCAGGGTGAAGGATGGAATAGAATATAAAGTTTTTGATCCAATGGAGTTGTTTGGATTCTCTGATGAAGACCTGCTTGTTCTTTGTGAGAACCATATTAAAGCAGGAGCAGGGGAGGAGATGAGGAAAGAGGCAAGCCTATTTATGATCGTGGCTAATAAAGTGAGAGGACTGAGAGCCGGGGTAAGGGAGCTGGCGGAGAAAGTGAGAGCTGATGATTATCTTAACATGGAGATCTGGGACTTGACAAACTAATTTGCACAAGCTAGTGCTCGTCCCGAAGGAGCTGATGAAGCAGGAGGTGACTAGAGTGGATCAGTTGCTGAAGCTCACAAGAAGAACAATGCAAGTGCTGAGAAAGATAAATCAGATGCAGGAGCTGGGGAGACTGGAGCTGAATAGAGATATCAAGACAAGAGAAGTCGGTGAGATCCAACCTAGGGGGAGTATTGAAGATCAAGTATAGGTTGGACTCACCTTAGATTAGTTTATGTGTATATTTCTATGTAATAGGATTAATGTTAGTTTACTTTTGTAAGTTGATTAGTTCAGTTTATATGTTATTTTGTAGTCCAGTGAAACTATGAGCGAAACTGTAGTTTCGCTCACAGTCAGCTGTTTAGTTTACCCGGCGAAACTGTTGTTTCTGCCGGGTGAAACTATAGTTTCGGCAGCACAGTTTCGTAGTCAGTGAAATTGTCTGCGAAACTAAGACTGATATAAATAGAAATGATCTTGTTCATTGTTAGGTATCCTTGCAAAAACCCTAATCGAGTATTTCTGTTGCAAGAGTCATTTGTAAGCTGTCATTCACTGATATACATTGAGCTTATCTTCTTTTGATTGTATTGTTGCTTTATGGATTATATTTGAATACATTTTGGTCATTATTGTTCATCTAAATCATTGTGTGTCTTGTTATTTCTGGTATTGAACGATTCAAACCTTCATTTGTACTGAAAATCGATCATATGGACCAACACTACATGTACATAAAAAAGAGGGATCCTAAAAATTTCTACAGTGGGACTTTCTTTCCATTACTTCATTGGATGTTAGAGAAGATCAATCAACAAGAAGAACAAGAAGATATAGCTCTAGCTGATGAGCAAGCTCAAGAAGAAGAAGTACAAGCTGCTCATGATCAACAACCTATTGATGAGCAAGCAGAAGAAGCACAAGATAAACATAGGCCTATGTCGCTATATTTTGATGTAGGTGGTGATCCTCACACAGGACCTTTTGTTTAAGAAGCTGAAATTTCTTATCCATTCATCACCTATTCAGTATCCACACATGTCTCCAACTCACTTTTCCCCACCTCACACTTCTCCAATAGCTGCTTATTCTATAGAGTCTGGTGAATCTACCAGTTCTTTAGATGACTCTGAATCATCTCCAGATGAGAAGGGCCACACTATGAGAATGCCAGTGAGACAAGCTCAATCAGAGGCAGGTCCTTCTAAAAGTTATGCTGAATCAGGAATCAATCAACCTGGTGAGAAGGATGAAATGATCACTGAGCTTTTGTTGAAAGTGGAAATGATGGAAAAGCTGTTGAATAGAAGATCTGGCATTATCTAAGACAGACTTAAAGAGTTGGATGAAAAAGAATTAGAGATCAAAGAATTCAACGACAGACATGAGGCTAAAAAAGCAAAGAAAGACAAAGAAATTGATGAACTCAAGGCTGCCCTCAACAAAACTAAAGAAGAAATCAGCGGGCATGTTAATATTGTAACTCTACAGACTCTTGCCATGGAGGAACAGGAAAGCTTGATTGAAAGCCAATCTGCTCTTATTGCTGATCTTAGTAGAGAAAATGAGACTTTACTGAAAAGAGTCTCAGAACTGGAATCGCTGATTAAGACAAATAAGGAGCCAGCTGAGGAGCAAGAAACACAAGGTGATGAACCAGAAACAAAAAAAGAATCAGGTATAGCCATGGTTGTCTACTCCAATGAACCATCTGAAGAAATGACTGAGCAAGACTCTAAGCTTAGAGATCTCATCGAAGAGCTTGACAGCTACACTACCTGAGAGTTCATCATTGATGATGAGTTTTGGGAATTTGTAAGGGACCCAAGACCTCCAGTAGAACACATAGTGGTGATTCCTCAATCTCTAGTGCCTTTAGAGAGAGAGTTGAGTATGCAGATTGTTCCTGCAGTCACCCTTTCTGAAGAACAAAAGGAACTCATCAGAAAGTTATATGAAGAAATGAAAGAAAAAGAAGAAGCTACTGAGAAGCAAGAAAAAGAACCAACACTAACAATAGGTGAAACCTC
The DNA here is from genome assembly GCA_018326465.1 of Flaveria floridana. Classification (NCBI taxonomy): domain Eukaryota; kingdom Viridiplantae; phylum Streptophyta; class Magnoliopsida; order Asterales; family Asteraceae; genus Flaveria; species Flaveria floridana. Next base: position 1,689 of record BJCO01454277.1, on the reverse strand, counting down.
TATGCCATCCTCATCCAGACCTTATATACACACTTACTGAAGGAAGAGAAAGGAAATTTCTGAGAAGGCTAAGGGCAAACGGCCTGTAGAGGAAGAGGAGCCTATAAAGAAGAAGCAAAAAGATGACCCAATGAGTTTGGCTGCAATAGCTGAATTTCTTGAAGAGCATGAAAGGGCCGAAGAAAAGTTGAAAGAGATGATTGATGTCATTGATTTGGAAGAAAGAGAGATAGAAGGAGGATACCAGGTTGATGAACTTGTGATTAAAGACAGTCCAATGAAGGTGGAATCCTCAGTTGAAGAAATGGTGGAAAAGGCACAAACTGATGATCTAATGATCAATGCCATGTTCCTGATCAACTACGGGTATGATGCTGATGAAGTGTTTGGGATGACATATGAGTCAATAGTGGAAGAAGTAAGGAAAATGAATCAACATCTTGATCCCACACATGTGACTGAATATGAAAGACAATCAGTCAAATCTCCCATAACATTCTCCACTCCACTCATAAGACAGTCTGAAGCTCCTCAAGCTCCTTATCCTGATCCTTATACCATGACTGACAGGGAGATGAAGGATTACCTATCCAAACAAGGATACACTAAAAGAAGACTTGGAAATATGAAGACAAACTCACTTAGAGCTGCAATTCTTGAGATGATAAATGAAAAGAAAGACAGAATGAAGAAGGTAGAAGAAGAGGTTGTAGGAAGAAAATCCAAATCTAAGTTATCTGTTTAAGATGTCCAGCTCACATCCAAAGACCATGATGTCTTGGCACCCATACTCAAGAGAAATCCTGAATGGTTTATTAAACCCTCTCAATTGAAACTTCAAGAGGGGTTGACCACTTCAGAGATGATATAGTGTCTGTCTGTTCCAGAGGGAAAAATTGATGTAAAGATCATAGCCTAGAAGTATGACAGTGACTGGAATATGTACATGATCAAAAGGACCTCAGGGCTGGTCTAATTCTTCACAGAGTGCTCTACTCTGGTGAATTCCCTACAAATTCATGATCTGAAGGAACTAGCAGAACTTGAGCTTATCAATCATCATGTAATGCACAAGGGATATGAGTTTGAATAGATTCTAAAGATCTTCAAAATAACCATGAACTTTGACTCATTGAAAGAAATTTGCTTGAGGAAAGACAAAATTTTCCAAAATCCCCTAGACAAGAAAAGAAAGCAAAGGGGACTGAAGAGTTGGTATTTTCTGAAGTGAATGTAAAACCAACTAAAGCATTAAAGAGAAAGATGGTGGTCGGCACTCACACTTCCATATCAATCTCAAATGTTTATTATGATGAAAAGACTTATGAGATTGTAATTGAAAGGAAGTGGGGAGGAAAAGAGGGGGCTGAAAGATGAATCTTATGTCCACTACATCTTCTCTAGACACTTTAGAGAGATCAACAAAAAGCTTGGAGAGGCATACATGTATTTCTTTCTGAAGTTAATTAAGATTTTGAAAATGGCATATGACAGGATCAAGCATAAGTGAGAGCAGAGAAAGAAGAAGAAGACTCCTCTTAACCTAGGAAACTTTGTATAGCTTGAAGTAGATGCTGATGGATCTCTCCTGATTCATAGAGATGGGTTATCCACTGTTTGTGTGTGGGAACCTGTATCTCTAAGGAAGATGCCAATTGAAGTAATTCATGCTATGAGCCAAATGAAGAT
>BJCO01453592.1:0-11435 GCA_018326465.1 Flaveria floridana | reverse complement strand
GGAAAATACGGAAAACCCAAGACTATCTTGGCTTGGGTTGCACTTTCTAATTAAATTTCTTTGCTTTTACAGGGACATCAAAGAAGGACTGACAACATCTATATGCTGACAGTGGATGTTCCCGACACATGACAGGAAATTCTTCCCTCCTTTGGGATTCTAAAAGCAAGAATGGAGGAAATATATCTTTTGGAGGTGATAAGACGGGTGGAAAGGTAATTGGTGAAGGAACATTGTCAAATGGATTGATCAAATTTGAGAATGTTAACTATTGTTCCAACCTTCAGTTCAATCTTTTAAGTGCATCCCAAATCTGTGATAAGGGATATGCCGCCTTATTGGACTCCAACAATTGCTATATCCTCAAGACAAGTTTTCAAATACCTGAAGATTGTATCCTTTTGAAAACTCCACGTCATAACAACACGTACATTTTTATATGAACAGTTTTTCAACATCAACCCCTGAAACATGTTTACAATCAAAAGCATCGGAAGATGTTTCTCAATTATGGCATAGATACCTGGGACACTCTAATTGTAACAGGATGAATCAACTTGTAAAAGGTGAATTAGTAATAGGTTTACCACAAAAGGAATCCTTATGTATAGACCACTCCACTGCATATCTAATAGGCAAACAACATAAAGTGTCTCATAAGTCTAAATTGGTAAACTCTAATAACATACCACTCAAATTGCTTCACATGGACCATTTTGGCCCAACAAACATCCTAAGGATAGGAAAGAGGCAATATTGTCTTTTTATAGTAGATGATTACTCAAGATTGACATGGGTTTTCTTTCTACTACACAAGTCAGAAACATCAGAAATTATCAAAACATTTATCACTAAGATTGAGAATCAATTAGATCTTAAAGTTGAATCTTTAAGAAGTGATAATAGAACTGAATTCAAAAATGACTCTATTTCTTCTTTTCGTACAGAAAAAGGAACCAGTCATCAATTCAGTGTAGTAAGAACTCCTCAGCAAAATGGAGTAGCTGAACAGAGGAACGGAACATTAATAGAAGCAGCCAGATCTATGCTAGTTGACTCTCTATTGCCTTAATCTTTTTGGGCTGAAGCAATCAATACAGCTTGTTACATTCAAAACAGAACATTAATAATCAAAGAAAATTCCAAAACTCCATATGAATTAATGTTTAAAAGAAAACCATTCAATGGATTTCTTAAAGCATTTGGATGTTCTATTTCAAAAAACCAAAGAAAAATTATCCAAATTTTCTCCAAAAGCAGACGAAGGATTCTTTGTTGGATATTCTGGAAGCTCAAAAGCTTACAGAGTATACAATCCAAGGCTAAGTATTATAGAAGAAACAACAGATGTTGTTTTTAATGAACATTCTTTCACAAAGAAAGTCATTGGATTAGACTAGTTGTTTGATATTGACTCACTAAAAAAATCATTTGACACATCTTATTTTGATGTTTCAGGTACATAGAAAGATATTGAATATCCCATGGTACCTCCTCCAACAACAATTGATGTTCCATTAACTGCTGAGCCTCCAAGGAGAACAATCATTACTCCTTCAAGTACCACAGTTGCACCCCTCTAGAACAAACAAACACATCCAAATGAACATCATCAGACACACTATCTTCATCAACACCAGTGACCACTCGACCACAACCAACCAACCAACCCAAGTCACACTAACCAACCACAGTTGAAGAAGGTGATGATTATCATTCATTACCAGAGACACATCATGAAGATGAAATCTTAGACTTCTTTCATGATTCTCCATAAACATTCAATGAACCCACACAACCAGATAATCCCAAAGCCTCAAATACCCTTGCCCGTCCATCAACACCAGATCAAACAATCACCAATCTTGATTCAAAAATCCCTATTGATCAAATTGAAACAACCAAACTACACAAAGATCACCCCTTAGAAAACATCATAGGTGATCTCAATACCAGACTGACAATAAATCAATCAGACATAGCAAACATTTGTGCGTATTCCTATTTCTTATCCCTAACTGTACCCAAGAACATCACAGAAGCAATTAAAGACAACAGTTTGATAGAAGCAATATAGGAGGAACTACAGTAATTCAGAAAGCAAGAGGTGTAGAAGCTGGTTGATCTACTTGAAGGTCAATATGCCATTGGCACAAGATGGCTATTCAGAAACAAAGCAGACGATAGAGGAATTGTCATTAGAAACAAAGCAATGATAATTTCCTGAGGATATACTCAAGAGGAAGGCATTGATTATAATGATGTATTTGCTCTAGTAGATAGACTAGAAGCCATCCGAGTGTTCCTTGCATATGCCTCATCCAAAAACTTCACTGTCTTCCAAATGGATGTAAAATGTGCATTTCTCTTTGGAAAGATAGATGAAGAGGTATATGTTACTCAACCAACAGGGTTCGAAGATCCAGAATTCCCTCACAAAGTTTACAAGTTAGATAAAGCTCTGTATGGTCTTCATCAAGCACCTAGGAAGTGATATGAAACTTTGTCCAAGTTTCTACTACAGAATGGGTACACCCAAGGAAAAATAGATCAGACATTGTTCTAAAAGAGGAATGAACAAGACTTGTTAGTGGCTCAAGTCTACGTGGATGACATCATTTTGGATCTACAAACATCCAACTTTGCAGAGAGTTTGAAACTCTTATGAAATCAAAGTTCCAAATGAGTTCAATAGGAGAACTTACCTTCTTCCTTGGACCAGATGTAGAAGGAACGTTAGTTGAAGGAATTTCATCAATTAAAGTAAGTGTGATCATCAAATATTGAGGAAATACAATATGTCTGATTGTACATCAAGCAAAACACCATTTGCAACTTGCTTGAAGTTTGGACAAGATGTAGAAGGAATGTTAGTTGATCAGAAGCTTTACCAATCCATGATATGCTCTCTGATATACCTAATAGCAAGCAGATCAGACATCATGTATGCAGTTTGCTTATGTGCAAGATACCAAGCAGATCCAAAAGAAACACACATCAATGCAGTAAAGAGAATCTTTAGATACTTAAAGGGCAAACCAGCACTTGGTTTTAGTATCCTGAATATGGAGACTTCTCTTTATATGCAAACTTAGACAATGATTATGGTGGATACAACAACAGAAAATCCACTACTAGAGGTTGTCCGTTTCTTGGATCTAGATTGATCTCCTTATGGTGCAAGAAACAAACCAATGTCTTTGTGTCAACAGGTGAGGCAGAATACATAGTTGCTTTTGCATGCTGTTCTCAAATGCTTTGGATACGAAACCAAATGCTTGATTATGGCATTAATTTTCTTAAAACACCCATACACATTGACAATTCTACTACCATGTTTATCACTGACAATCAAGTTTAACATTCAAAAACAAAACATATAGATATCGGATATTACTTTCTGAGAGATTGCTCATAAAAGGGCCTGATAAAGTTAATCAAAGTCCATAAAGACAATAAATTGGCTGACTTGTTTACCCAACCATTTGATTCAACAAGATTTGAATTTCTGGTTCAGTCACTTGGTATGATCAACTATGAATCAAACAAGTAATGTTTTCAAAACATTACGACATGCAAGCTTGATTTTGCCAAAGTACAAGTTTAAATCAAACAAGCTTCTTTTAAAATCAAGATATCATTCAACCATTCATGTTCTTCAATTAACAAGCATTTTGGAATCACACATAACCATTCATGAGAAATCATAGTGCACTAGATTATTTCTTCACTAGAATCCTTTTCCACTAATGAAGACTGACAATACTTTGTTTGATATGTTGATAGGCTTAGGATGGAACACCTAACAACACATACAACAGTGAAGAACTAAATGCTCATGATTATGTGGTCAACAACATATCTTGGTTTATGGTAAGTATTGTTCTATCCAATATAGATTACTGGTAAAGTAACTATAATACACCAAGTGAAACATTTTTTAAATTGCTCAATCATACAATTGTATTCTCTGTTATGATTATCATAGACCTAGAGTACATCATGGCATTTTTTGTTGTGCTGAGCATAGACCTGAATGACCTAAATCATGATCTAAAAAGATTGCCAATGAGGAACACATGCATTAAGGATGAACAATCAAAAGAATCCCAAAGAGGATCACCTTCTAAAGTGAGGTGGAAAAGAATCCTAATGAGGATCAATCAAAAGGATCAAACTGAGCATTTATACTCCTAAGTTTCTAGATCCTAGGTATTGAAAGTGCTTGAGGAGGATTGTTTTAACATAAAATCTTGAGGAGGATTGTTTTAACATAAAATCAAATGGGTACATACAAATCATTCAAATATACCCAAAACATGATAATCTCTCACTATTTAAATCAATCATTAATGTCATGCATGAGTTTAAGTGGATCCAAATATCTGCAATCAATATTGTGTTAGTCTATGTCTATTCTCAAACAACATCAAACAACTCTATGAGGTTTTAAGACTAGTATGATCTCATGTTATGTGTAAATGGTTAATGTTAAAACATGAACAACAATCATTTATTAGTTAGATAAAGTGTTATCTTTCTAAATTTTTATCATGCAAGCAATAAAATTGGACTTTGATAAATTTCTATTAAAACAAATTTAAATTTTTTTCAATTTATGAAAAGTTTTATAAATATGCAAAAATTTATGGGGAGAAATTGTACATGAAAATATCAATGACAGTAGAACAAGTGCATAATCATACATGTTAAACAAAGCCAAGTCAAGCAAGCACCAAAACACAGTAGTTTGACACACATACATATGCACCATATTGCTTGTGAGTGATATCTTGAACATCCATGTATTGATAATGTTAAAATTTTAACATTTTAACACACATTTTAGAACAATCATTTTGATTCAAACAAGTGTGAACAAACAAATTTGGCTTCGAAAGAAAAATAAACATTTTGCTTCGGAAGATGAACAAACAAAATTAAAATTTGGCTTCGGAAGAAAATTAGATCAAAACAAATAAAATAATTTTTAAGTGCTCACAGCGGGCATACAAACATACATACGGTGTAGCTACAATAACCAACAAACATGCATCCGCTATATATCAGTGAAAATTCAAAGTGTTCACAATGCATGAGTTTGGTAAGACATCCATTGTGAACACAATAACATTTCACAGCGCATGACAATAAGTCATCCGGTGTGAATGTCATTTGAACAAACAAAGTCTATACAACGTATGAAAAAATGTTCATCCACTGTGTAAACAATAAACAAATTTTCAAGGGTCCATAGCGCATGAATAAATTTTCATCTACTCTGAACAGCTAAAACACTCATTTAATGATCACAGTACGTATGAACAAATGTTCACCGGGCATGAAAAAACAAACAATTTTTACAAGTATCCACAGCGCATGAACAAATGTTCATCCGCTGTGAACAACCAAACAACCACTCAAAAAGTCCACAGTGTATGAACAAATGTTCATCCACTCTGGAAACAGTGATTAACCATAGCGCATGACTTTTAGTCATCAGTTGTGAAGCTTAAGTCAACCAAGTATGCACAACATATGAATAATTTTTCATCTGCTGTGAAAACCATTCGTGAAAGGATCCACAGCGCATGACCAAGTAGTCATCCGTTGTATACTCAGAATCAGTCAAAGGGGTCCACAGCGTACAAGTTTAAATTGTACAGCGGACAATTAAAATTTGATTTTAGATTTACTGTTTACACAGCGGATGAACAATTTGTCCATTGTATATATAGTTCAACACTTGCAATTTTCTCATTCATCTCGAGTGAAAGTGAGTAAAATTAAGAAAAGGAAAATTTTCAAAACATTCAAAATTCTACTAAACCCTTAAACCCCTGTCCGATTATAAACCAAAATCTGTTTGATCTTTCTTCTTGTTCACAATCAGTATAACAACATGATTTTAATCACCAAAGATACATTAAAACTTCTTGCTTTGTGATTCTAATTCCTACATTGCTCGACCTAGGTCGAACATTTCACCGAAATCAAAACTTGAATCTTTTGATATCTTGAACAAAATCAAACACTGAATATGTGTTATATGACCTTAGTCGAATGTGTATTAACTATTGTTTTGATTTAATTTGATTAAGTGTTCATTAGGTTCATGATCAGTTATTATGTTCATGCCAAAATCATACAAAGCATGACACTTGATCTTTGAAAATGTTGACAGTGACTTGAACTATGTTATAACTTGTTAAACACATTCAAAAGTCAGTAACAAACATGAAGAATCAGTTAATTTGGCATAGCATTCACACACAAACATTAAATGCATTGTCATTCAATGTGCATTAAATGGCCAGGTTTGACTTTAAAAGGTCAAACTGAAATTCATGAACAAGATGTTATGAGATAGAATTGGTGTATGAATTAAACAAAACAACTTGTTGGTGATAAAATAAATACAATGTAAAACAATTTGGATAAAATCAAATTGAAACAGACAAGATTTGCATAATTAAAATTGACAAAATGTTGACTTTTAGAAAAATCAAACTGGTTCAATTAGAAAATGTCAAAGAACTACACCTATATCAAACACAAGTGTTTAAATATACATTTCAACATCTCATTACAAGCACAACAGTCTAGTAAACACTTGATCAATATTTCATCATCACACATAATTAACATACAAGATACTAACATCAATCTCTTTATTGTAGATATGGCAAACCTAGTGTTTGTAAGAGATCATAATCTCTGTGCATTTTTGGATCCTGATTAACCAAAGGCTATGAATTACAGAGACATTATACAGGCTATCAAGCATACTAGGCTGGTTCATGCTATGACAGTCAGGCCTGAGATATATGAAGATCATAAAGTCCAATTTTGGACTCATGCTCATCTAGAACAGATGAATGACAAGAAAGTAGTAGTATCTACTATGCACAATCATCATATCATCATCACAGAAGAGATTATAAGGAGAGTATTACAACTGGGAGATGTAGATGCCCAAGGACCAGTAAAATTTGATGAAAACTATGTGTTACATGTTTTCAAACAGATTGGATACACTGGTACCATTGAAAGAAAGCAAATCAAGAATTCATACATGTGTGCACAATTCAATTTCCTAATGCACACTAATCAAAAGACAATGACAAACTGGAAGACTGGCTGGGATGCTACTTCTTTGAGAAGCTCTTCTGTAATATCAAGCATCATAGCAAGAAGACCATTCAACTTTGCTGCATAAGTGCTAAATGGAATGGTATATAACTTGATTAAGGTGAGGAACAAGTTTCACATCTATCCAAGATTCCTTCAGATAATATTGATGATCTTCTACCAAACATTCCAAGAGAAGGAGTTATGTTTCAACCTATTCATAATAATGAACATGTTTTCACAAGGTTCAAGTTTAGCTTGTATCATGGAGCTGAGGTGCCTCTTCCAACACACATGCTTGATCATAACATCCATGTACCAGACATCTTCATAAGGATTCCAGGACAAGGTGAACCTCTTATGATGTTTCAAAACATTATTCATCAACAACCAATCATTCAACCAGTTCCAATAATGCAAGAAGTGCTAGCTGGCTCTGAACTAGAACCAATCATACATGATCCCATTGAACCAGAACCAGAACAAGAGCATGTTATATAAGAAGCATCACTAATGAAACACTTTTAGTTTGAACCTCACATGCCTTCACCACCATAAAGCCCAACTCTATTTGATCAACAAACACGGTATTCTCTTTTGAGAGACATTGATGCATCCTTAGAAGAACATACAAGTCAAAATGAAGAAATTGTCACATATTCATAATATGAGCAAACACAAGAAGAACAAAGTGCTCATGGTGAACATACAGAAAATGAGCAACAATGCAGTGAGATTCCTACAGAAGAGGAGATTGAATACTCTAAGGTGTTTGTATTCACAGAGTACAATAAGCTCATTGAAACAAAACAAGAAAGCTCAAAGATAAGCTAAAAAGTAAAGATGAAGAAATTGAAAAGCTTAAGGTTGATCAAACAGCTCAGAAGTTGATTGTTCAGTTTCTAGAACAACAACTTAAACAAGCAAAAAAAGAGCTAAAGGTGAAAAATCAAGATCTTGGTAGTGCAACACTTGACATTGCATACCTAACTAAATAGACAGACTCAAAATATGTTGAGATTGATAAGCTTAAAAGCACGATTTCTGCTCAAAATGAAGAAATTGATAGTCTTAATCATGAATTGGAACATACAAACACTACACTGAATGAGGAAGAACATTCAGAAGGTCAAGAACAAGACCTGAGTGATGAATTTGAAGAGCAAATCATATCTCAAGCTGAGGAAACAAGCACTAATGAGTCTGAAAAGGCAATCATCATATGAGGAACCATACTCTATGGATCAACTTTTGGAAGAATCGAATCTATTTGAGAACATGCACTACTCTCCAATCCTAAGACAACATTTTCATACACCTGACACACAAACAATGGAAACTAGCATTGTCCCTGTGAACACGTTATCAGAAAAACAAAAGGAATTGATCAAACAATATATTGAATCTATGAGAGAACCATCCAAACCATCCAAGGATCAAGCTTCATTATCATCTAAGCCTTATTTTAGAACCTATGGGAGGAAGAGAAAGAGGTTGTATATAGCCTCTTTGATGAAGGGAGAACAACCAGTTTAAGAACAAGAAGAACCTTAATCTCCTCTATTCAAACTTCTTAAGTTTAAAGCTGAACGAGTTGACTTAGATGAACCAAAACAAACATCTGAAGCAGCTGTTTTTGAAGAAGGTGAGATAGACCAATCTATTAATCATCAACAAGAATCCATCATTATCCTGAGTGATTTCGATAATAAAAAGGAAGAAATGGATGAAGTTAAGGAGATGCAGAATATTCAAGAAACTTTTACTAATGATCCTCAAACTTTGATGGGGATTGAATTAACAACTAGAGGGTTTCCTTATAAATCATTCATCCATATTAACCTATCTGAGGTTAAAGACTTGCTCAAAGACTTTCAAGAAGTAATGAAAGATGAAAAAGAGCAAACATACAAAAGATACAAGGAAATCAAAGACAAACAAGAGCTTCAGAAGAATCTGCCTGAAGATCATCAAATAGAGAAGATGACTTACCCCTAGGTTAAAAGTTGGTTGATTCATACAAGGGTACCATACAGGTCATATGCAGGAAGATTTGTATCTCAAATGAAAGAGATTGCTAAAGAGATATACAAGAACATGCTGACGAATGCTCTTAAGCCACCGGTCTTTAGATATCATCTTGAATCTTATCTATCAACATATCATGAAGCTCTACCTGAGCTTCATTCTATAAAGGAGCCTAGACAATTCATGCCTCACAGACTATGGCCTTAAGGCAATGAAGTCAGAGACATGATCAATGAGAAAACAAATTTTCTAAAGCTCTATGACAAAATTACACTCACTGCTGATGCCAATGAAAGAAAAATTATGGCATGGAAGTAAGATGAGATCTGGGATGCAGTTTTGATCAAAAGAGTATCTAGACTTGTCCAAAACTTATCAAACATATCCCAACTGGGATCTTTGAGCTATGAGGACAGATTGGACCAGATGCAGTTGAGAATGTTCAATCACACAACAATCACAGAGGAGCATATATTTATCATATCTTGAGAACTTACATGACCAAACAATATCATGAGATGAAAGCAAAGCAGGCAGAGAAGATAAGTTGCACATTACCAAGCTTAGAAGAGAGAAATAGCTGACCAGCAAACAAAAGAAAATAAGTGAAGAATCATCTTCTTAGATTGATTCTGATATTTTGGAAAGGGTTGGTTTCCCTTTGAGTCCATTTGACTTAAAGTTGATTATGAAGAAGATTGATGGCAATCAATACAAGCATCTGATCACAAGGTGGTACTATGAGGAAATCCATTTTGATGTGGTGTTGGAGAGAAATCTAGAAGGGAATGAAGCATCTGACATAAGGCTCTTTGACCTTGTGGAGATAAAGCTACTCCATCCATCATATGTATCATTTCTAAAAACAAAGACATTCCCTGCTATTAAAGATGTGTTATGCAAGGGAGATTGCTATTATTTCATGCACATGCTAAGAATTTAGGCACTATGTATGTAAATGCTGCTCTCAAGAAAAGACTAGAAACAAATCATCAACCATTAACACACATAGAAGGTATAACAGGCATGATAATCTCTGAAAACAACAATCTTGAGATCTTGAAGGGCAAGCATGTTGTAACCACACTGGTTACAACATTGATGTGCAAAGCTTAGACAACTCAACATTGGAGCAGCTTGTTCATCTGATAATAGAAAGCAAGTATGGTGATGAAAAGAGTGTTTTTCACTACTTTGTTGAGTACATAGTCAATTAGAAATGCCTTGAAGATCACTCCATCGTCTGAGCAAGTCAAAGAAGCTCAACAAGATCAATCTACTGAAAAGGATGTTGAAGAGTCCTTAAAAGCAACAGAAGAAATTTAGAAGAATATAGAAGAAGCTGGACCTTCTCATTCTTAAGAGGTTTATAACATAAAAACAGGCAAAACAAACAAACAAACATGTCTAACATAATAAACAAACATGTCAAATCAGTCAAGCAAACATACAAAGCAAACATTAAAGTAACTTTGATTACACATGTAATCAGCAAACATACATGTAACCATACAAAACAAACATGTAATTAGCAAATCATACATGCAAACATACAATCATTCATGAAAATAGTTTAACATACAATTAACCATGCAATCAGACAAACAAACTATCATTCAAGTATAAAATCAAACAAATAGTTAATCATTTAATCATACATAACATAAAAACATGCAATCAAACATAATGAGTCAAACACACAACCATTATAATCATTCATATCAAACATAAACACACACATACACACATTATTACTAACAAACAAAACATTAATAAACAAACTTAAGATATGGCAGCATCATCCTTAGGGGGAGTATTGTTGGACTCAACAAGTGCATTAATAAAATACTGCTTTAAAAGGATAATGCTTGCCATAAACAAACATAATGTGTTCTAACATTCAATCAATCATTAACTAACACATTACTATCATTAACATTTAAAACATACACTAATGTAACTTAAATTTCTTTTTCAGGATTGTAGATTGTAGTTCTTGGAGCACTTGAATCAATTAATTAACAATGAAGATTTGGATCAAACACATAAAATATGAAAAACTGGGATGAACACTCAAGAACATTAATGAAAAATCCTCATTTGATCCATATTGATTTACATAATATATTGTTTACATGGAAACTCCAAATCTAGCTCATTCAAGCTTACAAACCCTAATTACAACTTATCTATTTATAGTGAATATAATATTCACTAATGACACATTAAGCCCCTAGACTTAAACTAATTAGTGAAATTACAAATAAAACTAAAAC
>BJCO01453515.1:0-11560 GCA_018326465.1 Flaveria floridana | reverse complement strand
GAGCTTTATTAGTTGGCCTTGTCTGTTTGCTTTACTTGCTAGATTGCTTGACGTTGCTCATTCCTGTGAGTGGTTCTTACAGGAATAGGATCCTCTTTATCTACGCCTTCTTCTTCTTCTCGAGGCAAGAGACCTATCTACTACGATGCTATACCTCCACCGACGGGTCCGTATGAGTGGCCACTATGTCATAACAACAATGAGGAGTTTGATTATAACCAGCTGTTTGCTTTACCCCAACACCTGCCAGTTCATAGGTTGGAATATTATCCTCGGTATATGACCAGCCTGGTTCAGGTGAAAAATGTTCCGCTACCACCAGAGAGCCAGCCTCGTACTAGGTCCACTCTGGCTAGGAACCCTGATGCCCCTACCCTACCTCCCCTTCTTTGTTCCCCTAAGCAAGCTATGGCAACTATGGCTGCCATTCTACATCTAGAACATAAACGTGTTGCCGAACTATGGGACGAAAATAGAATGCTGATGAAAATAGCACGAGAGTGAACTTAGGAAATCAAGAAATTAAAGAGACAGGTCGACGAGTTTGTGAGTCACTTTAACAAGTAGATGCACCATGTCACTGGACTAGTTGAGCGTGTCAATGGTGGTGAATAGTGACTCAAAAACCTAGAGGGTCAAGTCATCGTATTGAATTAGTGCCGGAATCTGAAGAAGAAGACTCGAAGGAAGACTCGAAGGAAGACTCGGAGGAGGAACTGGAGGAGGGACTAGAGGAGGGTTCGGAGGAGGAACCTGAGGAAGAGCCTAATAAGCAGCCCAACGACGAGCCAGAAAACAACGTTGGATCCATTGACTCTCATTGATTTTATAGTCTATCTATTTATATATTCATAATACTTTTGTTTACTTTCACACCTAGATGGGAAAGGTTGTTTACCATCCGACTGATGTTTTTTAGATTTTAGTATTTGGTTTGATTTATTGTAGATGTACTTACAATTTGTTTAATTAGAAATTACTATTTGAAACCATTAGTTTTGTGTGTGCTAGGTTCTTTTAATTACTTGTACTTAAATGAAGTAGATATGTTACATATTACTTATTTTTGTATGTTGTGATTGTTAAGAATGTATGGAGGTGGACGCAGACGTGGACGTGGTACCATTAACATGACTCCACCCTGGCTGGCGGCCTTGATCAATCAACATGTGGCTGATGCACTCACAAACCACAACCCTAATCAACAAACCACTCCAATTGGTAAGCAATACCAAATTCATTCCTGACATTAACGTTGCGTCAGTCATGTCCAGCTATAACGTTCATTAAAATTTCAAAGTCCTCATCTAAGTCTATCGCAGGTCAAGGAGTCTGTACATTCAAGTCATTTATGGACTACAAACGTAATCTATTCACGGGAGTGGAAGAAGCCGTAGCACTCGTACTATGGTTTGAGAAGCTCAAATCTGTATTCGAGATGTGCAACTGCCCGGTGTCAAATCGGGTTAAGTACGCTACCCGCACTCTAGATGGACCTGCACTATCTTTGTGGAACACGAGGTACAAATGTTACGTGTTAAGATTACCAACTAGACTACCTGATAAGATTTTAAGAATGTGATGAAGAAAGAGTATTGCCCCTATGAAGACGTGCAGAAATTAGAGATGGAATTCTAGAATCTCAAGAGGATGAGTTAAGATATCGAGGCGTACACCACACGCTCTCATAAGCTTGCTACACTGTGTCCTAATATGGTTAAGCCTCATTCCTTAAGGATTGAGAGATACTTGCATGGACTGTCTCCTGAGATCCAAAGCATGGTCACTGCTTTCAAACTAAATACTATACAGAAGGTGATCAAACTGGCTGATAAGTTAAAAGACTACGCAGTCACACAGGGTAAGCTACCCCCACACGGTGTGGTGTCAACAACCACTGATGGTCGTAATAAGAGGAAGTGGGAGTCTGGTCCCAACAATAACAAGTAGAGCACTTCTCACCGACAACCACAACAGTCTTAGAAGTTTGACAACTTCCGTTCATTAAACCAATCATCCTCTTTATCTTAACATGGTGGTGGCTATACTGAGACATTACCTAACTGTAAAATGCATCTACCACCACAATGGGCCTTACAACAAGAACACTTGTGAGAGATGTAGTAAGTTTGGGCAAGCTGCTATGAATTTCCATGTGAACTTAGTAGCAAAACAACCAGCACACAAGAAGAACTAAAAGGCTGTTATGAGTGCGGTCAACCCGAGCACTTAAGAGGAACTTCCCAAAGCTGAAGAAAAATAATAGTAGTGGTAATGGTGCTGATAACCACAATGGCAATGGCAATGGAAATGGGAATGGAAACGACAATTGTAATGCAAATAGTGGTGCCAAGGGTAGAGCTTTTGTCATCGGTTCTTGTGAGGCTCGTAATGATCCTTCTACTATAACTGGTAAATTTCTTGTCAATGGTTGTTTTGCCTCTGTTCTGTTTGACTCTGGTGCTGATAGGAGTTTCATTTCGCATAAGTTTAGTTGATTATTAGATGTTACCTCCACAGCCTTAGATACGAACTATAAAATAGAAATAGTTGATGTTAAGATTATAGAGTCTTCCCATATATATTGACGGTGTAAGATAACTCTGCTTGGATAGGATTTTGATATTGATCTTCTATCAATTATGCATGATAGATTTGGTGTTATTGTTGATATGGATTGGTTAGCTAAGAACCAAGCTGAAATCATTTGTCGTGAGAAGCTCATCCGACTACCTTTGCCTGATGGAGAGATACTCATGGTGGAAGGTGAAAGAGTGGGGTTGTGGTCGGCATCATCTCTAACATTAAGGCTCAGAAGTGCTTCAGAAAAGGGCATTTGGTGATATTAGCCCTAGTTACTGAAAATACCACCGAGGAGAATCGACTTGAACATATGTTATAGATTTTCCGAGGTGTTTCTAAAGGACTTACCTTGTCTTCCTCCATATAGGCAAGTAGAGATTTAGATTTAGTTGACACCAGGAGCTGGCCCTATCGCTGGATGTCGTATTATTTGGCACCGAACGAGCTTCAGGAGTTATCAAAACAGTTACAGGAACGGTTAGACAAAGGTTTCATACGTCCAAGTTCTTCACCTTGGGGAGCACCTGTCTTATTCGTGAATAAGAAAGATGGAACCTTTCGAATATGCATTGACTATCAGAAATTGAACAAGGTTACCATAAAGAATCGTTACCCTCTTCCATGTATCGACAACCTTTTTGACCAACTGCAAGGATCGAGTTGCAATTCAAAAATTGATTTAAGGTCTAGATATCATCAGCTTAGGGTTCGAGAAGAAGACATAACCAAGACAGCTTTCAGATCTCGTTATGGGTACTTTGATTTGCAGTCATGCCATTTTGGTTTGACGAATGCTCCTACAGTCTTTATGAACCTTATGAACCATTTTTGCAAACCCTATTTATAAAAGTTTGTCATCGTCTTCATTGATGACATACTTATTTATTCCAAGAATGGCATTCATGTTGACCCATATAAAACCAAGGCAATCAAGAATGGGCCCGCATTGACAACGCCTACCGAGGTGCGCCAATTTCTTGGATTAGCGGGTTATTATTGACGTTTCATCATAGGATTTTAAAAGGAACTATTTTTAAGTATGGTAGTACGGAAGAAGCGGCTTTCCAAGCGCTTAAAGACAAGTTGTCTAGTGCACCAATCTTGATGTTACCTGAAGGAACAGACGATTTCGTGGGTTATTGTGACGCGTCAATCAAGGGTTTAGGTTACTGTTGATGCAACTTGAGAAAGTGATAGCTTACGCATCAAGACAACTCAAGGTGCATGAGAAGAACTACACAACTCATGACTTGGAGTTGGGAGCTGTAGTATGCGCACTCAAGATCTGGAGGCATTATCTTTATGGAACTAAGTGCCCAATCTTCACTGATCATAAAAGTCTCTAACACATTTATGAAAAGAAGGAACTGAATATGAGATAGTGATGATGGTTAGAGCTACTAAATGATTATGACTGTGCCATCAAGTATCATTCGGGAAATGCTAATGTGGTAGCTGACGCCTTTAGTCATAAGGAAATCCTAAAGCCTCATTGTGTCTGTGCGTTATAGCTAACCATTCATTCTGACCTACCCTTACAGATTAAGAATGCACATATTGAGGCATTACAAGAATAGAACATCAATTCAAAATCTCTTAGGGGAGCTGAGAAATTATTTCAAGAAAAATCAGATGGTCTTCATTACTATGAAGTCCGGGTATGGATTTTATTGTTTGGAAACCTCTGGGAATTGGTGATGGATGATATTCATAAGTCCTATTATTCGGTGCATACTAGATCTGATAAGATATACCAAGACCTGAAGGTCATTTACTGGTGTCCTAACATGAAGGCTGAAATTGTCACTTACATGTCTAAGTGTTTGACTTGCTCTAAGGTCAATGTGGAATATCAAAAACGATTAGGTCTACTTCCAAAACTGGAGATTTTAATATGAAAATAGGAGAATATCTCCATGGATTTCATCACTAAGTTACCTCGTTCACAGACTTGAAACGATACCATTTGCGTGATTATGGGTCATTTGACTAAGTCGGCATATTTGGTAGCAATTCGTGAGACCTACAAGATGGATAAACTAGCACATATTTACTTGAAGGAAATTATGTCATGACATGGTGTGCCACTCTCGATTATCTCCGATCGTGATGCACGATTCACTTCACACTTCTGATAGTCACTGTCGAAGTCATTAGGCACTCATTTGGATATGGTTAGATAGAATGCATAATTCAAACCCTAGAAGATATGCTTTGGGCGTGCGTTATTGAATTTGGCAATAGTTGGGAAGCACATCTATGTTTGTTGAATTCTCACACAATAACAGTTATCATATGAGTATCAAAGCTGCACCAGTTAAGGAACATAATGGTAGAAACTGTATATCACCTCTCTGTTGGACTGAAGTCAGCGATAGTCAGTTAAATGGTCCTGAACTTGTTCATGAAACCATAGAGAAGATTGTTTAGATTCGTAACCGTATGGCAGCAGCTCATGATCGTTAGAAAAGCTACGCAAATCAAAGGAGAAAACCTTTAGAATTTCAAGTCAGTGACAAGGTATTGTTAAGGTTTTCACCTTGGAAGGGTGTAATATGCTTGGAAAGTATGGAAAGCTAAACCCTAGATATGTTGGACCATTTGAGATTGTCAAAATGATCGGTCCACTAGCTTATCAGCTAGACTTACCTGCGGAACTCGATGGTGATCAAAACATGTTCCATGATTCCAACTCGAAGAAATGTCTAGTTGACGAATCACTTGTCGTTCCATTAGAGGAACTCGAGGTTGATGAACAATTATGTTTCATTAAGGAACCAGTGGAGATAATGGATCGAGAAGTCAAAACCCTAAAACGTAGTAAGATTCTTATTGTGCGTGTTAGGTGGAATTTAAAGCATGGACGAGAGTTTACTTGAGAATGCGAGGATCAAACGAAGAAGAAGTATCCACAACTGTTCAAAGATCACACATCTACTTCTTGTGGTATCGTTCTTAAGATATCTTTCCTCTAAATTTCGAGAGAAAATTCTCTTTAACAAGGGGATGATGTCACAACTCTCGTGAAAAACTTATAAATTATTTTCTTATTGCCTTTGTTCTACATTCATAGAAACCCTATTCCATATGCGTTAAAGATAGTTGAATCTTGTGTTCATCATGAACCTGATGTTCTAATTTTTAGGATGAAAATTTCTTTAACAAGGGGATGATGTGACACTCGAGTTTTTAGGTTAACATCACCAACTTAACCTCTCATTATTCGGTTAATCAGTTAGTTTGCTGGCCGTTGTTACATTCATTAAATCTTATACACAAGTTTTATTATCTTATTAACAATGGTTTTAAGCACTATTAGATCAACCTATCCCAATTTACAAGTTTAAAACTTTAATAATAATAATAATAATAATAATAATAATAATAATAATAATAATAATAATAATAAAACTAAAATAGTAATAATAATAATAAAACTTCATAAATAGCGGACTCTTCCACCGGTTTTAAATGGTTTCCTTAAAAGCCTTATATGTTAACCCTAATTCCATAACCCAATCACGGCAACACCCTTCCTCTCGGCAACACCCATCCGCAGCCCCTTCCCTCACCGGTTACTCCACTCTCGCAACCCTCTTTATAGTCAAGCAACACTGCAGGCAAACAGCTCCCGCTCCTTTCATCTTCGACCTCAAGCACTTGACAAATCAGTTATATGGTAGTCAAAACAACGAATCAATTGTGTTCGAAGCCACAAACGGTAGTCGAAACAACCTCATATATTTTTTGGTCTGACACCATGATCTTTATTCTCATTCTTATCTCTATGGTTTCTGGTTCGGGCCATGATCATCTGTTTCTTTTATATGTGATTGTTTATGTGCGGTTTATGTGTTTGGGTTGGTGTAGGGTTTCGGTAATTTTGTTTGTGTTCCTATGCTAATTATATGTACTTATGTATTGTGCGAAGAGATATGTATATAGATGATTTGCTATGTGTATGATTCCGATGTGTGTAATACCACAATGTGTGTTTGTGCTTTTAATAATTCAACGTGTGTGTGAATTATATGTGCTTATTGTGTGGATGAGTACATGTGTGTGGGGCACATGCATATAGCTGTTGGGTGGAAATTGATTGGTTATTTTCACAATTGTATATTGGTATTAAATGATGCATGTTGGAGTATTGTGCATGTTTGAGATTTAGTTTATGGTGTGGGTTTAACGGAGTGCTAATTAAGAATGATTTGTTATGATAATGTACATGGTGATTAAGCACCCTAGTGATATTATATGTGCACTTTATATATATGTGTGTGCGTAATATATATATTATGTGTGTAATACACTATAAGTATATCATTCATTTGGTTCACTGCGTAATGGTGCGTAATGGTGATGTGTGAATGATGTATTACTAAACATGATCATTTAGGGTTATGCATTCGAGCTGAATTGGTGTTCGTGTGTGCTTGCGTGGGAATGGAAAAATCAATGAATGAAGTCGTAAGCGAGTCGTGAAATATGAAACCATACAATTCTTGTATTAAGAATTTAAAAATATATGTTAATTATATATTAACTGAAATTCAGGTTATTCAGAAACCTAATTTTCCTGTTCTTTGCATTACTTTGTTGTTGTGCTTTCGAGGTAAGTTCTCAGCCCCACTTTACCTATTTTCCTTAGTGAAAAGAAACGTGTGGTTTAAAAGTATTTCATTTGATCAGTATTACTATAATTTCCCATGTTTACTAGTGTTATACCATACTTTAGTCATCATACTCAAACCATTAATTTATGTATTTACTAGTGTTATACCATACTTAACTCTTCATACAAACCCCACCCAAGCTAGTCACGCTAGCATGACTGCACGTCAAACGGGTCTTTAATTGACCTAACTTCTGTTGTTGTGACCTGGTATTCATAGCCAAGGCCTTCATTTACATTGTCAACTTTGTTTGCGAACTTCATACACTTAGTAACTTGTTAAGTAGACTAGCTATCTACTGATATTACTTTCTGTACTGTATCTGTTTACATTATGTTTTGTTTATCAAAACCTGTGAACTCACCATGTGTTGGCACTTTAGCATGTTTCTTTCAAGTTCTTTAGGTGAGCATGACTAGGAATCATCGCATGTTGCATTCATTACCGTTGGGTCAACAAGACACATATATTTTCTGAAAACTTAATTTTATTTGGTTTGCGCGTGTCTGCATCATTTGAATTACAAACTAATATGCTTCCGCATTTACTTTTGTGTTTTCATATTTAACTTTGATTTTGGAAACTTTAATGTTAATGAGATAATATATTTTGTAACTTTTGTGTCATTTGGTGTAACTAGGGACTGAGATCCGGGTATGTCACGCGCCTAACGGTAGTACACCATTTACGAAAATTGAGTGTGTACACACATGTTGGATTACATGGGGGAATATTGTTTGAGATTGCAGCTTGGAGATGAGAAACATATCTTTTTGGATAGAAAGGACGATAGGGCTTACAAAGTGTTGTTCTTGACAAATTTAGGAACAACTCATATAGTAATTTGGATTGCTAGTCATCATAGCATATAAAGCAGTGGCTTCAATTTCCATTGAGTTCAGATGATTAGTAGCTCTTTGCTTATCATCCATCTCATATGATTTAATGGTAGAGATTATATTACTAAGAGATTGAGTGAACAAGTCTTTGGTTCTCTTATTAGAAGTAAAATTGTTATTCCAACTGTATGACAATGACTTCAATAGCTTCTTATTAACAACTATGTTTTCCAAATAGATACCCGCACTCTTCATTTTTATTACCAACTTCATAAATCTAGAAATGTATGTCTCCAACGTCTCTCCAAGTACATGATTAACCATGTTAAAGTCTTAGTTAGCCATGTCTTTCTTTCTTTCCCTTATATCCTTGTTTCCTGTAATTTGAGTTTTCATGGCATCCACAAGACTTTTCCCCCTGAATTCCTTGAATTTCTTAATAATCTCAATAGTTAAATCCATGGTTATGGTTGCATAAGCTTTGTCATTAAGTTCTAACTTCTTCATATCTATATCATCCCAAAGATGTCCTTGTTTTTGAACCATTTCCCATTTGTCATTTTTATAAAGTGGAATGTACGGTCCATACTTGATTGACTGTAACATCCTTGGTTCAGTGTAAATGACATGGTTCTCAAATGGATACACCCAATGAGCATAGTCATACTCACTTAAAAGTCTTGGTGGTTTAGTAATTGTTCTAATCTTATTATCTTTATTCAAAGTAGTAGTGAGATTCTTTAAATTGGTATTGACGGCCATAGTGAAAATAGAACTTCAAACTTCACAAAATTTCATGAAAAATTGAACTTCTCGCACAAGAACTTTAAACTTTTCACGCGACTGATTCTGCAACTGAATTTTGTGACAAGTTCAACTTTTCACGCGACAGATTCTACAACTGAATTTTGTGACAAGTTCAACTTCTCACGTGAAGGGAATCCTTTTGTAACAAACTTTTGCAAAATGTAGAATTTTTCGCGCGAAATGTTATTATTTCGTGTGGAACAAGAAGTTTTCGCAGTTTCTTTTTAAGGAAATTCGTTCAAGTTTAATCCTAATTGTTACTAACTGAATCATTTAAGGAAATTTAACCGTGGAAATGTCTTAAATATTCAAATAAGATTGTTCAACAACTTTTCTGATCATAAACACGTCCAAATAAGCTCAAACTTAAATCAATCCAATTCAATCTTCATGTTACGATCAAATTTGTATCTCAAAACTTCTACAATTCATTTCAAGTTCAATCCAAATAGATCTAGAGAACACAAGGCTCTGATACCAATTGTCAAGATCGTGTATTCGTAGTAGGTCGATCTTATGAGAGAAATACAGAATGAATCAATCATGGATTACATATAGAACATGAAGAATAACACGAACGAGCAATGTAAATAAACTTCAGGCATATTGCTCTCTGATAATGTAATTACATAAGCATTAAAATCTAAGAATTCTAAACAAAATGAACTAAACAAACTATTTACACAAATCCAAAATAGGTCTGTTGTGAGAAATAACTTCTCGCGGAGATCAAAGTTCCTGCACGAACTGATCTTCAAATTCACGTTTTGATTTCCCGAGCCTCCAGATTTAATTTCCGCATCATGTCACAAAAGTTTTCATAAATAAAAAGCATGTTCACAAGAAGCGTTTTACACAATTCAAGAATTCCTATTCTATTCTTAGGTTCTAAACAACATATAAAAGTCATCACAATCCATCAATCATGCATAAAACATCATCTAAGAGTCAAACTACCTAAAAAGTTTTCATTAATGGAAAGTACATCAAAATCAAGTAGAATTCAAAAGTTTAAATCATGAATTTTCATCTACTAGCATAAACTAACAGACTAGAATCATCAATTTTATCTAATTACTTGAAATTCCCACAATTTCTTTAAAGGCACAAAAAGAATGTTTTCTTTATAGGAAACCCCTAGTTTTTGACCTGGATGACATAATTTCATAAAACTAATCTGTACAACATCATACTATTTCATACTAACGCATAATCAATCATCAATTTCAAGTTTTGACTAGATTTGAATATCTTGGGTTCATGTTCACCATGGAGAACAAAGAATATGAAATAAACATATACACTTTCTTGAATCATGTAACGATTGATTGCTAACACATTTTGTTGCAAGAATCGTTGTTTATTACTTCCAAATGCAAAAATCAAAACTAAAATGTGTGTGGGTTGTAGGTTGCGCAAGAGAGAGAGAGAGATGAGAAAGGGGACCACCAAAAATTAGGTATTATTGTTGGGGGGTTGGGTTTTGTTTATTTATTTTTTTTGAAGAAAGACCCCGGTCATTTTATAAAATCGTTTTAACGATAGACGATTGGACTTTTTCTAAACCAAATATAATCACAAAATACCAAATGAACATTAATAACGTATAATTATATTTACATGCCTATTTTAAAGTAATTTTTATAATATGCTTTAAAACCCAAAAATATTGAAAACATGTAACTGCTAGAAAATTCACAATTTTCACAACTGGGTTAATTATTTAAATGCATAATCGTATAATCTATGTTACACACCAATTATAATTTTTTGAAAACTCTAACATTCAAGGATAGAGGTGCGTGTGATCTGAAAATTCTTAGAATTACCGTCGTTACATGAAGGTTGGTGCATGTTTGTGCAATAAATGACATGTTTACATAAACAATATTAAATGCATGTATATATGACCGGAAAATAATGTTTGTTTTGATCAAAAGGTAAGCTGAAAATGTTGGGTGTCACAATGTACAACACAAGAGAGAATCAAACCAAGAGGCTCAGGAAATCAAAATTGATTTTGAAGATTCAAGATGGAAGAAGTCGAGCAAGAACTATTTCTAGAGTTAGAAGATCTTAGTATATATAGATGTTTTTTTTCTGGTAATTAGCAACACCTAACCATTTTCCAAATTTGTAAGAATATCTTCTCTGGAATATAAGTGTGAAAAGTTATTTGCATACTGGTTATTTTGATCTTATGTGATGTTTAACCAATCCGTGCTACATTCATCCTTTGTTTGTGGTACGAGATCGATTAATTAGTGAATGTCTTGGAATTCACAATTATTATTCGATCATGATAATTTATTTGGTTAAGTTTATAGCTAAATTTTGGTGATTATTTAAGTAAGAAAACTCGTTTGAGGTGAGTGTAAGGATTGAAACTAGAGGCTCGGGAAATCAAATCAAGCTAAAAAAGATCAAGTAGCGCGATAAGTCAAGTTGTCACGCGAGAAGTACATCTCGCGTGAGAACTAGTTTTGTTTAGTATAAATAGCAAGTTTTTTAATGTAATTGTTAAGCTTTTTATTATTTCCTGATTTCACACTTATTGTACAGGTTTTAAATCAAAGAGAAATGCTAAGAATGTGATTTACTATTATGTTCAAGTTTATTTGATTCTACTTAATCTTTTTACAGTGATTGATTACA
>BJCO01453496.1:0-11326 GCA_018326465.1 Flaveria floridana | reverse complement strand
CCAGTCGCCACCGCCCTCCACCGCCACCGCCCTCAACTGCCACCGACAGTCGACACCGCCCTCCACCTCCGACCTACCAGGCTATCACGGTACAAAGTTGCGTATTATCTTTTGGCTTTATTTTGTGAGGGATCAAAATCTTGAAATCTCGAATCTTTTTTCAAGATTTTTGCAAAATTGTAGTTTTTTGTGAGTTTTGGCTTTTGGCATAAATCTACGATTAATAATTTGAGTTACTGAGCTGATGGGTGTAAATTGTAAGTTCAAGATTCATTTTTGTCACTTTATAATCTTGTGCTTGATAGAATAGTTATTTTTTTTGGGTGTAGGGTCAGATGAGATTCATCATCAATTGGTATTATTTTGTTTGTAGTTGTTTTGATGTATATATTCTTTGATAGTTTCATTCTTTGAATATATTAACAGTTTGAATACATTTGAATATATTAACATTTGATTTCTTAGATGTATTATTTTGACTGATTTCTTTGATAGTTTCATTCTTTGAATATATTAACAGTTTGAATACAAACTAGGTGTTTTTTTCGGATATTTGGATATATCCGCGGATAGTAATAATCACTATCCGAAAATTTCGGATATCCGAAAATCGGATATCTGAAAATCCGGATACCCGACTTTGAACACCCCTACACACGGTGCTTCCATATATCTTAAAAAAGATGGCTTCATTACGTTTAGGGTTGTTCAAATAGCTTAACGCTCGAAACTCGCTCGAACCGTTCAAAAAAAGCTCAGATTTTTGCTCGTTCGACTTTTTGGCTCGGTTGTAAATGAACCGAGCGGCTTGGTTCGGCTTAAAAATGAACCGAGCACTAGCAAAGGTACGCTCAATTTAAATTGAACGGACTTCGAGCATGAAGTTTGCGCTCGAATTTGTAAATCCTAACTGAACCGAGTTAAGTAGAGTTGCGTTTGGTTCGGTTCGGTTCAAGAACAACCCTAATTACGTTCACCAAACGTGTGGTAAGCATTTCACATTTTAATACGAGACGAGGCATATGAAAAAATCTTATTTGGATTTCTGATTAGCAAAATATTTGAAACCTTTTACTTCATTAAATACATATGCGTCTACAATGAAGTCTACCTAAACTATGACAAGGCATGGCACTAACTTCAAACGACAAATCGAATCCCCTCCGTAACGCGGCAGCGGGAATAAAACTAGTCATATTTATTGAGAACTTGAGAGGAGAGGTATGTAGATTAACACCCTAATTTTTTACCGTAAGGTTTTTAAAATACCATCTTACGTGATACAAAAAATTCAAAAACATGCAAAGTAACTTACATTGTTTGATGATTTAGTGAAACACGAAAATTTTTTCTGCGCGTTATGGTTAAGTAGTAAGATGACATTAACGTAGTTAATGATGCGTTGTTGCACATATGCAAAACATTGTTTCGTTCGTTGCTCCGATGACACCAACGTAGTTAAATACATAAAAGAAATAGATAAAGTTGATACGTTTTGGTTTTGAAGACTGACACTAATGTTAGACCCATGTCACACCCACTACACTACACACATCCACCAATCAAATAATTTCACACTACACTACATCACACACTCACCAATCAAATAATGTTGCACTACACGACACCACACCACACCAAACCAAACCACACCATATCAAAGCTACACCACATCATGCCACGCCACGCCATGTCACGTCACGCCACACCACGCCACATTCCGCCTCGCCACGCCACCCCCAACCACACCACACCAATGTGGTTGGGGCACTCACACCACATCTTACCATACCAAATTTTTTTCAAGAATTTCATTAAAAATTAAAACTACATTAAAATAAAAACTACGTTAAAATTTAAAAAACACAAGAAAATAATAATAATAATAATAATAATAATAATAATAATAATAATAATAAACTAATTATTATTCGTCATCCGAAACCGTGATATCCGCACTTCGCAACGTGTTTCACAAGATCGGATCTAAGTCTAAAACGCGTGTTCTCATCGGGCAACTCCAAAATTGTATTTTCAATCTCAATTGGATTCGTCGGTGGATCTTGAATGTACACAGGAGAAATGGCATTGCCATCATTTTTTCTAATCATATTATGAAATATAATAGACAAATACATTTGACCTTCTCATCCTCTCGATCTTCATCGCTCTAGCCAGTCGAACGATTAGTTGCGATCTTGCTTTTAAAACACCGAAAGCTCGTTCGACGTCTTTTCTTGCGGACTCTTGCACCCGCACCCTTTTAAATTTATTTTCTTTGTATTCAACTGGATAAGAATATGACTTCACAGAAGTTGACCAAGAAGGATATATACCTTCAGTTAGATAGTAACCACGTTTATATTGATGTCCATTAACATCAAACGAACATATTAGGGCGATTCCATTCAATTATCGCGTGAATTGGAGATTAATTGAGAACATTAATATTGTTGTTAGAATCGGCTACACCCAAATAAGCATGCCCAATCCACAAATCTTGTGACACCAAGGTTACAAGAATCACCGTTGGACCATCGTGATCACCTCGATGGTATTATCATCGCAAACGCGTAGGACAATTTCTTCTTTTCAATAAGTGAAATCAATGCTACCGAGCATGTCCGGAAGGCCATGTCTATATTGATGTGTAGCGTACAATAAGGCAATGTCATGACTATCGGGCCTTCTTACATATTTGTCAGCATATAAATCAATAATAGTGTTTCAAAAATATTCAAGACATCCACATAAGTCCTAGCTGACATAGCTAAGTATTCCTCGTATGGTCGGGTGAAATACATGTTGCGACTTGACGTATTGCCGAAGGGCACTTTTGCATCGCTGTGAAACTTTCTTTCCACTTCCCATCTTTAAACCACAGAAACATCTAGTATGTGTCTTTTGGGTTCTCCATAAGATAATAGTTCATAAGAACATTATTAGCACCGACATGATCACGTTTTAAGATCTTTTTTATCGAACTTTTAGACTCGTCGACATGTTTAGCGAGAATACTAAAAAAATCCAATCCCTAAGACTAGAACCATCTGAAAGGATGAGGATGAAACAAAATAAATATCACATTACAATTTTTGAAAATTCTTAGCGAGTAGAGGAGATTTTTTTGAATTGGTGTGTAAAATTTATGAGTTTTAGGTTAGTATCTATACTAAACTTTTTGCTTTTTAATTTTTTTTATTTTTGGCATATAGCCGTTGAGGGGTGAGGTGGGGGTGTAATGGTCAAAACAATAACTGTTTTGAAACGGTCAAACCCGCGAAGGGTGTGGCGGGCACGAAATCGCCGTATGGTGTGCATTTTGTGTAGCATAGAGGACCGGCGGTAGTGTTGGCACAAGCGCTTGCCCCTGCCGTGTGCTTCTGGCATTTACAGCCCTACCATCCTAAATGAAAAGAAAAAAGTAAAGAAAAAAACAAACAAAAGCCATGTAAAAGATGAGGTTCAAACACAAAGGAAAAGTAATATGTAATTGATAATAGGTTTTGCCATCCAAGTGGATATTTTGTAGGATCGGTTATGGTTATGCAACAGTTTCACAGTTGGATAATATCACACTTACAAGATCAAATAGAAAACCAGGAAAAGAAACAATGCACAAAATATAAGAACACTCAGGCAAACAAAGATTGGTTTTCAAGGATGATGTATATTGCTCTCAAGTGTTTTACAATTGTTACAAGGCTTAGTCCTAATACTGGTTACTTGAGACATTATAAAGTGTTTTACAATTGTTACAAGGCTTAGTCCAATACTAGTTATAGAGATATTTTATATGACATCCTACAACCGGCCACACTTTGAAGACCAGCTGGACACTAATCTAGAAAACAAGATCATTGTAAAGTCAAAAGGCAGATTACATTTTGACATGTGACTATGACATGTCATAGCTCACATTGTATTGTATTACAAAAAGGATAAAATTACAAGAGTGGAAAGTTATAGAGAAAGACACCATACCGAACAGTTGATAAAAGTAAAAGATAATCACCAACTTATATAAGTTGGTGAGGCGTCAGATCTAGCAGTGGAAAGTAGGTATGCTATTGTCAGAAATAAGTCAGAGAAGCATGTCTTCATAATTTTTGAATGAAATCAGTATCCAGCCTTTAGAAGAACTCACTTTTGGGTTTAGAAGATTTTTGTCTTTGTCTCAAAAAATTTCTGTCTTTGGATTCGGAAGATTTCACTCTTAGTTAATTTTCTTTGTGTATGGTCAAATTTTCCAAAGTAACTTCCTTGTACTTCTGAAGCATGCTGACAGATCTTTGGTTAGAATCAACATTTAAGATAACTCTTACATCTTTTGAACATGTTATCGGTTTCTTTTCTCGGTTGATATATGTTTTAACTTTCGACCAATCTGTTTAGAAAACTTAACATATAGTATACAATTTGGTTTATGGTTTATACTATGATTTGGACGTATAAAACAAGATCGAATCGTTAATTTTGAAACTATATTTTGTTTTTTAATTATTATATGTTTAATTATTTTTATTTTATATTAGGATTAATTAAATATGGATGTACACTTCTATGTTGAATGTAGTAAACTTGAACCAAATGTGGATGTACACTTCTAGTCAAAATGAACCCTTAATTATTCTCTATTTTGATATAATGTTACATAATTAGTACAATTGAATTGTACCGTAATTAAAATTTGAAAAAAAAACAAAACAATCATACGGGATATGACACTTTTTCTACAAGTCACTATATTTGTTACTTACTAGTGGAGCACATATGCTGTTGGTCCAACTGATCGAATGAACGTGCTTTTGATGAAGGTTTAACACTGAAATCCACAAGATATCACTAATTCTAATAGCTTGTGGACCAAGTAATGATGAGGTATGAACATAAATCAAACATAAAACCCATTTGTAAGTGATTTTGTGAAGAATAATAAGAACAATCCTCAAATATATGAAATGTAAGCTCCTAGCAATACACAAACAATAAATGAACTCAAATTTTTAATAATAAATAATGTTTCAAGAGTTACACAATGAAGAACAAAGAAACACATATATACAAGACGTAGTTTCGCATACAATTTCGCATACTGCGAAACTGTATGCACCATGGCATGAGAAACTGCGGGGTGAAACTGCAGTTTCGCATGACATAGAATACAAAATAAGACAAAATTAAACTAGATCCTATTACATTAATATCTAAGATATCATGAACTACAACTAAACAAAAAAACAACAAGGTGAATACCACCCAATTCTTGATCATCAATACTCCCCCTAGGTTGGCATTCACTTGATGGGTCTTTAGCATTAGCTCCAGCCTTTGCTTCCTCCATCAATCAGGTCAAATCTCTAGCTTCCGCCTCCAGATGCTCATGTTCCTGCACACTCTTTTCGCGCTGCTTGTTTTTCGGTCTCACGCCCCTAGCCTTGTTTGCTACCTGCTCAAACAGGCTCGCCTCTGTCTTTGTGTCTTCTCCAGCTCCGAATTTGATGTGGTTATCGTACAATACCTTCAAATCTTCATCACCGAATGAGAATACCTACATAGAATCAAAAACCCTTATCTCATCTCCATCCTTTACCCTCACTACTGCTTCTCCAGTTTGATTATCATAGAACCATTTCCTAAATTTCTACAGTCTTGAAGGTTGTTGATCAGGTATCCTCACTCTATTGATGGTCTTCGTAGGCTTTAATTTTAACACGATCTTCCCTTTCCTCCTCACCAAATCAAGAACCTTCTTTGACCTTCTAACTCGGGTTTCATGTATCCAAAAGCTTCAAACTTATCCTGGACACCTTAATAGATCTCATGTTCTAACATCTTGGTACGTTCGCTCAAGCCTGAGTCAAGGAGGGGAATCTTAGCTAGTCTCCTTAAATCCTAGTTAGGAAGGGTCTTGAACGCCTTCCTTTTCTGCATATATGAGATCCCGCCTCCACGCCTTTTGATCATAAACTCTTTTAGCTTCGCGTTGTATTTTCAGCTCACTATCTTCTTGTCTGTCTCCTTCCTCCTTGGTTCTTGAATATTTTGGAATAGAGGTGTTAGTTTCTCTGGTTCTTCTTCCTTATAGAACCGGTCATCTATGTTCATCTCAACCACATCTCCTTCAACTGAACTCCTCTGAGTCGCATAAGTCATTGGGCTCTCATCAACTATATAAAACTCTTGCTCGGAATCATAGTCCACTAACTGTTCCTCCACTTCTTCCTCCTCATCAATTAAATTTAGCTCAACATGCCCTTTTCTCTCCTCCTTTACCCATATCCCTTATGACCTCATTCCCTTGAAGATTAGTATCTAAGTCAAAGCCCATATCAACGAATCTAGCCTCAAACACTTGCTCAACTTTTTCTTCATCACCTACTCTTTGACCACTAATTCCTGCAACAGTTCCACCAGCTTGAACACCACCACCAGCTTCATCACCTCCTACACCTCTTCCACTAGCTCTAGAGATTCCAGCACCACTACCACCAGCACCAGAAGTTCCAACTACACTACCTCCAGCTCCTGATCCTCCTACCCCGCTAACACCTACTCATGATGTCTTACGAATAAAAGGGAACTTTCTTGTGTCAGTCATGTCCTTGATTTGCCTAGTACTCGGTACATCAACATCACTACCAGATCTCCTCAGATCATTCACCTCATCCAACAACATTCTACTTAGATCCTGTTGGCTCAATATAACTTTCTTCATCTCCTCGATCTTTAGGTCCCTTAGTTTATCCTTTTCCTCTGAGTTAATAAGCTTTGTCTTTATCATGCTTAGCTCATTTGATAAGGATATGTTAACATTCCTAACCACATCCTCATCAAGCTCTGATCTAATATCCCTCCTTGGCCTCTCAGCTACTCCTGCAGGTCTAGTCTTAGGAATAACTGGCTGCTTGCTCCTACTACTCTTTTTTCGTATCGGGGAATCAGCTCTAACATGAGAGGATGATTTCTCTGCTCCCTTTTTCTTCCTCTTCTTCCACAATTCCTCCTCAATCTCATCTAGTTGTTCGTTGAATGTCAAATAAGTCTCCTTAGTATATTTCTTTATCTTTTTGATTTCCTCTGCATTTCCCCTATTTTCTGTTGTTCACTTTTCGTCTAGAGGGATCAGAGTCTTGACATAGTTCCACCTTACTTTTCTGTACATGCCCTCCAGCAGATATGAGATCTTCCCTGAAAAATCAGGTTTTAAGGCGGCATATTTTGCAAAGATCGTTGGTTTATCAGAGTCAATCTCAGTTCATCCCCAAGGTTAGGTAAGTTTGGCATTAGGTACTCTAGAATGATCTGAATAAATTTGGTATATAGCAGCCA
This sequence comes from Flaveria floridana, assembly GCA_018326465.1. Classification (NCBI taxonomy): domain Eukaryota; kingdom Viridiplantae; phylum Streptophyta; class Magnoliopsida; order Asterales; family Asteraceae; genus Flaveria; species Flaveria floridana. The sequence goes on along the minus strand of BJCO01453496.1, from coordinate 3,994 downwards.
CTTATCCTTCTTCAGAGCCATGATGTTCTCTAGCAGATAATCATGAATGATCTGAGCTATGTTTTCCTTATCGCCTCTACAAAACATGATCATAAGTAATACCCGGTAATTTTATCAACAATAAAATAAAGAAAGAAACAAGAAAGAGGAAAAGAAAAGTATCTTGTAAGAAATAAAAATAAACATAAGTGGAGGGGTTAAAAGTGTACAAGATAAAAAACTTGTTATTATTATGTTTAAAAGGTGGCATGGCCGCCCACAACACCCTTACCAATTGTTATCGACAGTTTTAGAGAGAGAAAGCAGGGAGATCTTCGGTTTTGGAGTGAGAAAGAAACTAAACCCATCCAAGGTAAGCAAATTTAGCATAATTAGTTTGGTTTTTTTATGGATTTTCGACCAGGAAGGTGATTTTTACATGTTCTTATGTGTGTACATGTGTCCGGGTATGTGTTTTTGACATGTTTAGGAGTTAGAGTTCTTTGAAAAGTTCAAGTCGAAGGAGTTGAGCATTTAGTGGCTAAGGTGACTTCTAGACCCCGTACTTTTACATGTTTTAACACTTCTTGGGGCTAAAAATGTATTAAAATGATTTTTATAATTTTTAAACTTGTATACCTGTATGTTTTATGTTGTATGATGATGTTTTATGTGATGTTTATGCTTAGAATGGTATTATGAAGCTTAGATCAGGATGAAAGGACATATGGGATTGAAAATAATTGAGAAGTATGTTAAATAGGTTGCTCATGCGCCTATATAAGGCTCATGCGCCTGAAATTTTGCCTTAGAAAAGATTAAGTATAGCCCATGCGCCCAAACAGTACCCCATGTGACGAAATTATGCCTTAGAATAACTAAGTATAACCCATGCGCCTTAACAGTAGTTGATGAGCCTAGAAACTTGGTCAGACGCTCAAGTGGTGGGGTCAGGCGCCCCAATATTGCTCATGCAGCCAATTTTATATTCAGGTGCCTAAGTATAGTCTCATGCGCCTAAATAGTTCATGCGCCCAAAATTAGTGGAAAAATAGTTAAGTGTAGGGCCAAGTGCCCGAAGAGTGTTGATGCGCCCAAATAGGGCTCATGCGCCTGCATAGTTCCCATGCGCCCAACACTTAGAAAATTTATCTGAAATTTTAGGAAGAATAGAATAATTAGGGGTTGACCCTAGTTTGACCTTAGGGCTATGTTATGCATGATTGTGATCTGTTCCTATGTCCCATAATATATTATATTATATGGTGTGACTATACGTGGTGCGTTTATGATCATAAACTTAAAGTATTATTATTAATAAAAAGTGAAAGATTAATGATAAAGAAAAGTGGAACATAAAGGAATGAATGCAAGTCTTGCAACGTTAGCTCAACTGTGTGTGGTTTAGCTAACCCGAAGGATGCACGCAAGGTCAATCATTGAGACTGATAGGGACCCTTGTAGCATACCCTAGGTGACTAGGTCAGCTTAGTATACAATGTTCATGGTCTATTTATAGACCACAAGCCCAGCATCAGCTTTGTGCATAATGTTCGGGGTATTGCACATTGGTCCGTAAGAAAGTGAAAGATTATGATAAAAGTACGAAATGAACGAATGCGTATAGTAATGAATGAAAGAAAGTATTACCTTGATGTATGCATGATGTGTGATCATATACCAAAATAAAGAAGGTATTTTACAACAAGGGATATTTTCACATATCTATACAAGGTATTTTAATTTTTTTAAAACTAGAACTCACTAACAACGCTGACTTTTATACATTTTCAGTTGGCATGTAAATATTACTGAGGATGGCATGACGGTGAGGCTACTCGGTAGGACAAGACTGACATCCATTCATGTTTTGATGATATTGTTGTTTTGTAATGCCTTTAAACAATCTTTTTGTAACTAATGAACAACGATGTATTGCTTAACAACAGTAATTAATAATAAAATTAATGGGATCAAATTCCGCTGGTTAATTTATGAATTATGTATTGTTTATGTAATAATGCGATGATTGTCCAACTGTAAGCGTCTCGGGAACGGGGCCTTACAAGTTGGTATCAGAGCCATAGTTTAAGAGAATTGGGTAAATATTTTTCAAAAAAAACCTAATCTTAAACTGAGAATGGGACTAAAGGAAGGGATGCCAGCCCGAGTAGCTACGTGCTATCAGGTATTTGTTTTCTTAAAGTTAACTAGTATTATGTGTGTGTGCTATTTGATTATATGTTCTTAGTTGATTTAGATACTGATGTAGTTAGGGTAGGAAATGCTTGGGATGTGAAGAGTAAAGTAAGTGGCTAATCATAACTAGCCACTGTAATTAGGGACTTATTATACTTAACATAAACTGAGCTATTCCTTGAGTGACCGTGTTAGTGTTTCAATCTTATAGTGATTAGAGAATTGCTGGAGGTAGATCATCTAAGGCCTCTAAGGGTGGAGCACGTGGTGGACGCGGTGCCAAACCGTGAGTTACCAGGAATAGGGCTAAGACTACTGAGAGGGCCCGTGAGGAGCCCGAGATGCATCATCAGGAGGGTGGTGATGAGAGCGCAAACTTAAGGGCCTCGGTGAAAGAGGCAGTGGTAGAGGAAGTCCATCAAGTCATGCAGACGATATTGTCGTCTGTAGTGAGTGAAGTGATCAAAGCTGTAAGGGAGGATGAAAAGAAAAAGAGGAAGGAAAAGAGGAAGCCCACTAGAAGAGGAGAAGGACATCGACTAAAGACTGAGACGATTGTCTCGAGTGAGGAAGAGGAGGAGGAAGCGGTGCAGGAAACTGCACGAGGATGTAACTATGGGGCATTTCAGAGAGCAAGCCCCTAAATTTTGATAGGAACAACAATGTTGCTACTGCTCACCGATGGGTGAGGGAGATGGATGCGGTGCTTGATATCAGTGAGTGCCGAAAAGATCAGAAGGTGAAGTTTGCCACCCAATCGTTGGTGGACTTGGCTTTATGCTAGTCGGACAATATGTTGGGTCTGAAAAGGATAGTCTATATTATCAACACAGTCAAAGTCAACAAAAGTCAACGTCACGGTCAAAGTGAACGTAAAAGTCAAACCCGACACGTTCGAGACGAAGAACCGAGACGAGACGTTGAAGATTTAGATGACTAGGAGTTTTATTGTAATAAATATATTTTGTGTCAACAAAATATATTTAAATATGTTTTAGACATTTTTATGTTTTATATGTAATTTCCATTAATTAGCCTAAGTCTATTGTAATTAGAGAGAAAGAGGGTTGAATGACCAATTGATTAGGGTTTCCACTTTGTACAAATTATATGCATTCAATAGAGATCAAATTCGGGTTTTATTGTGTCCATCATTGTTTGATCCATAATTTTTCATATTATTTGATTCAAGTGTTCAACCAGGGCTAACAATATGGTATCAGAGCCATTTTAGATCAAATACATTAAAGATTTGATGAATTTGTTACTGATTTTTGAAGATTTATAAAGATTTTTAGAGAGAGAAAGTGGGGGTTTAGAGAGAGAAAATAGATCTGAATTCAAATTTCTACAAATTCAACATAAACAAACATCAGATCTATCACTATATACAACATATATTGAATCTGCATCATCGTTTATAAAAAAATCAATGAAAATCTTCAGATCTGAAAGTTTCTCGCACACACACTAGTGTGTGTAAGGCCCCGCTCACCGGGCACCCTACTGTTGGTTCTTCATCACACATAAAACGTACATAATGTATATAATCATAAAATAACGCAGTGGAATTGATAAAATATATACATTCTCATTCATTCATAAAAGTCATTACATCATTGACTCGATTACAAAATACAGCTTTCTCTACTTTGTCTATCTTCACTATGATTGCTGTGGAAACATATAAAACCTGAGATTACCTAAATAATCTCTTTTATATGAATCCTCAGCAATTATGAGATCATACAGCGACCTCTAGAGAAGATATTATGTTCAAAAATATAAAAATTTATATTTTTATACTGAAGAATAT
>BJCO01453437.1:0-11229 GCA_018326465.1 Flaveria floridana | reverse complement strand
TCAAGGCTGCTGATTATCGAATTGGATTTAGTATTTGAGTCTAAGTCGGAGAACTTGACAAGTGAATTTCTTGTTTTTTGCTTGGAACAAAATAAAAACACAAACTCATGTGATCTACATCATTGTGATCAAACTCTCAATCTTGATCATCAGAATGGCAGTTTGTGTAACCTTTTGGAATTTATTACAACTCCCTCGATAAACATAATACTATTGATGTTTTTTTTTTAATTTTTTTGTCATTTGGTTTAATACAAGAATCAACCCGTTGTGTCATAGGGTTTAGAGAGGAAAAAAAAAACCACACACGCGTGATTTAAATTCTAGTTAACAACATATTTAACAAAAGGACAAATTAAATAATAACTTCCTACAACTTAATGAGAAAATTTTGTTGCTTATCTTTGGAAAGGATCACATTCAAGGATTTATAGTTACCATATATACGTGAAATCTTTGGAAATGATCACATTCATGGGTAGTTACTGTATATACGTGAAATACGAGGGGCAAGATTTCACTTTATTCATATTACAAAGGGGAAGAAGAGCCAAAGGAGCTTCGTCGATCCCCAAATTTGATTTGAAATCAAATCATCAATCCGCTCAAAACCCTTTGCAACAACGGCTACGTCAAGCTCTCTTTCACTCTCTCTTTCTCACCGATTTCTCTCTCGACTGTCGGAACCCTAATTTTGAATCACTATCTCGATCTGTGTTCTAAAAGATGAAGCACATCAAGCAATCAAGAAATCCGATCTTGAGGGAAGTTTCGGTCGACCCTCCACCGTCAAACCCTAGTCCAGTCAAGCAGACGAAATCTTCTGGTCGAAAGCCCAAGTTCTCCAAAGAAAACGATCCACCTTTTGAGATCAGCTCCCTTCCAGATTCGTCACCTTCTCCGTCGATTACAGGTAAATCCTCTCCGGCCGCATCCGCCGGTAAGTTGAAGTCGCCGCTTCCACCACGCCCTCCTCCGCCAAACTCCCTTAAGCGGAAACTTAGTAACGACTTCTCTATTGAAAATGCCGTATCTGGATCTTCTGATACTGGAGTCAAGGTAATTTTTGAAACACCAAGCCTTTGTTACACATGTGATCTTATCAAATGTGTACTTGTACTTGATAAACTATCAGCTCGATTGGTAGCACAGTAAGGAATATGTCTAATTTTTTTACAATATGGCTTAATTTAGGTTATTGTGCGTATGAGGCCGCCAAACAAGAATGAAGAAGAGGGGGAAGTTATTGTCCAGAAGACGTCTGGTGATTCTTTGACCATTCTTGGGCAACCATTTACTTTCGATTCTGTTGCAGACGCAACATCTACTCAGGCGAGTTACTCGTAATTTGTTTGTTTATATGGAATCCATTTAGATGCTAATCTGGATGAAGTATTTATTATCTTCCTGTTGCATTCCATTTGTCTATTCAGGTTGATATATTCAATCTTGTAGGAGCTCCCCTCGTTGAAAATTGTCTAGCTGGATTTAACAGCTCTGTTTTTGCATATGGGCAGGTATCCTTTGGTCTTGTATAGATATGTGTGTGAACACAACAGTTTGTTTCTAAGTTCTTCATGGCTATGTATAAGTGTATAACAGTATTAACTATGAACCATGTATAAAACTTACGTAGACCGGGAGTGGCAAGACCTATACAATCTGGGGGCCAACCAATGCATTGTTAGAGGAAGAATTATCTATTGATCAACAAGGTTTGACACCCCGTGTGTTTGAAAGGCTTTTTGCCCGCATTTCTGAGGTGAGATGATATGTTAGTGTTTTTGTTTCACCCACCATGTCTCTATTGAATTAGATTAATGCTCCTTTCTTTAGTTATCTCACAATTCAACTGCAAATTTGCACAGGAACAAAACAAGCATGCTGACAAACAACTCATATATCAATGTCGTTGCTCTTTTCTCGAGGTAACACACTAGTTTAATTATAACGGACTGTCGAACTTTCTTTTCTATATATACCCTAATTTTGAAAGATTTATGCAGATTTACAATGAACAAATCACCGATTTGTTGGTTCCAGCTCAAAGAAACCTTAATATACGAGAAGATATTAAGACAGGTGTTTATGTGGAAAATTTGACTGAGGAGTCTGTTTGCAGTATAAAGGATGTGACACAGCTTCTGAAAAAGGTCTTAATATCTAAATTTTACATTGAAGAAATTGATTTAAATTCATATATTCTCATTCGCCATAGAAATACCTCATGATATAAATGAATCCATGACCCTTTTAAGGGTTACTCAGGTGAACATTAAGTTGCATGTTCTATTTTAGAAAAATATCTGCGAAAGTAGGACGTCTATCTATAGAATGAATTTGTTACTGTTTCAGTACATTAATGATGGTAAGATACCATGTGCTTGTATTGCAGTATCAGATCTAGTAAAGCTGATATGTAAAGTTTGTTGGATGTCATCCAAATTTATATGTTCTAAAGTTTTATGTCATCCAAATTTCTATGTAAAAGGTGTATATTTGTTTGATGAATGTACACTGCATTGGGAAGCGACTGAAACTTTGGACATAAGTTTTCACTTGTTATTTATGTTTTTTGGTTGCTTGGATGTTGTTAATGGAAACTGCGTCAGAATAAACAAATATTATTCATAAGTACAAACTTAAAATGTGATTTCTCTCCAGGGGTTGTCAAATAGGAGAATCGGAGCTACAAGTATTAACATGGAGAGTTCGCGTTCACATAGTGTTTTCACGTGTGTTGTCGAATCAAGATGCAAGGTAACACAAAAAAACCATGATTAAGGAGAGTTAGTATTCTAGTTATTTACTTAATTACTTGTATGGTATACATGAAACGAATTGTTGATGCTTTATAGTATCTTGTGTTCTAATTTCTAAAATTCAAAATTTAAAAATAGAGTATGGATGGCCTAAGTTACTTCAAAACAAGCAGAATTAATCTTGTTGACCTTGCCGGATCAGAAAGACAAAAATTGACCGGAGCAGCCGGAGAGCGGTTAAAAGAAGCCGGGAATATCAATCGTTCACTCTCACAACTTGGGTTTGGAATCTGATACTTGTTTCATATATCTTTAAAATTGCTTCTATATATGTAATTGAATCCAATTATGTGTTTATTTGCAGGAATTTGATTAACATTCTAGCCGAGGTTTCTCAAAGTGGAAAACAGAGGCACATTCCTTATCGAGACTCGAAATTGACTTTCTTACTACAAGAATCTCTTGGTGGTAATGCAAAGCTTGCCGTGGTCTGTGCCATCTCTCCTGCTCTAAGGTATCATGAAAATTTCCTAATTTATTTCACTTTACAGTGTAACTTTTTTAAATTAAGTTGTGACTAACATGAACTGATTGTTTTTAATTTAATGGCACAGCTGTAAGAGTGAGACTTTTAGTACCCTCAGATTTGCCCAGCGTGCCAAAGCCATTAAAAACAAAGCAGTTGTCAATGAACAGATGCAAGATGATGTGAAATCACTGCGTGAGGTTATAAGACAACTTAAGGTACAGTTTCTGTTCACTCTCTTTTTTAGCATCCTGGTTATAGCAAGTAGGGGTGGCACCATGGACAAGTTGGGTAACTGGTCAAAATTAGTTTTGGTCAAGACGTGTAATTTTTGGTTCGGGTTAAAACTGGTAAAACCTCTTTTGTCTAGAATTTTATTTTGTTTTAGTAATTAGCATGTCTGATATGATTACAAAAATATATTATTTCACTGGCAATGTATCTTTTAGAATGATATAATTTTGGAAGTTTTATGCGTTAAAATGAAACATTGGTTGGCTTGTGACATGTTCCACCCGTTTCCTTTTAGGCTATTTTTCTTCTCTTTTACAAATATTACTTGTTTGACCCGATGAAGACAAAGCATAACTGAATTGACCAGTTTAGAAGTATCTAAGTTGAATATGTAGCTACTAACAGTTGGCAATACTTAACAGGATGAACTGTTGCGAATGAAGTCAAATGGTAACCAAGTTGACCCAGGCGCAGGCTATTCAACAGGTTGGAATGCTCGGAGAAGCTTAAATCTTTTAAAATTTAGCTTGAATCATCATCCAATGATGTTGCCTCACATGGATGGTGATGATGATGATGATGAAGAAATGGAAATAGTTGAGGACGCACAGCAAGTTATTTTAGCAGCCACTGAGGCATGCAAAAACATGGAATCAGGTAGACATTAGACCATAAAAATAGTAACTTTGAACATGTCTAGAAACAGAAGCATTAACAGTCAAATCTCTTATGTAGATACTACTGATGCAGAGAATCAAGAAATCTTGATCCATTCGCTAGATAATAAAACATGTGATCAAAATTCTATAGGGAAGCCCAATGAAGCATCTTTTCCAACAAACTTGGATGACAATGATACCCCTAATCTAACCATATTACCATCTGAAGTAGCCCCAGTTCTGAAGTCTCCCACTCCAAGTGTTTCACCACGAGTTATTAACAGCTGTATAAAAAGTTTAAGGAATTCCTCCACCTTGACTTCTCCAGAAACCAATCGTTTGGTTGCCAGTTTAGTGAATGGGCTTGAAGTAATTGATAAACATAGAAAAAGTTCTGCTTTGTGCCGTTCATCATTCAGATTTTCATGTAAGTCTGTTGCAGTTGAGCCGAAACCAGTTAAAAAAGAGATTGGTGTGCAAACAATTTCTTCAGAGAACGAGTTTTTATGTAGCAATTGCAAGTTGAAAAGTTTGAAAGAAGTAAAAGAGGCAAACGATGATTTGAATTTACAGTTGGTTCCTGTTGATTGTCCACCGCTGGATGATAATATGTCAAAGCAGATTGTTATTCCAAAAGTAAGATTGTTAACTAGAAAAAGTTGGTTGCATTTATTTTCCTTTCACTCTAGGTCTTATTTATGTTTTAACATTCGTGTAGGCGGTAGAAAAGGTTCTTGCTGGAGCCATAAGGCGAGAAATGGCTTTGGAAGAGTTTTGCACCAGACAAAATGCAGAAATCATGCAACTTAATCGTTTGGTATGTTGGTTTCAACTTGTGATTGTTTAGTGCCATCGTTGATGTTTTAACCTTATTAAACACTTTCATGCCACCACAGGTGCAACAATACAAACATGAAAGGGAATGCAATTCAATTATTGGGCAATTGCAGGAAGATAAAATATCCCGTCTTGAGAACTTGATGAATGGTGTGTTGTCAGCGGAGGAGTTTGTAGATGAAGAATTGAGATCTTTAGCGGATAAGCATGAGGTATGCCTTCCAGATTCTAGTTCTTTGATTATAGTGTCAACTTTTTTATCATCTCAACTAAGGGTGACAAGATAAGCGAGTTGGGTATCAGGTCAAACTGGGTTCAAGTTGAGAATGAGTTAGGGCTGTTTTGATGGTTATCTCTTAACCATTCAGACTTAAGGTTACCTCTTAACCATTAAGAGGCTATGAACCATTGAGAGGTAGTCTCTTAAGGATCATTAAGAGACTACAAAACAGCCCCTTAATCTTGACCTGAGTTTGGTCACCTGCAAAATATTTATTGACATATTGTTTGTATTTCAAAAAGTATTTTATAAATAGTTGATGCTGTGATTAGTAGAACAATATGTCATTAATCTAAACATATACATAAAGTGATTTAGAAGGTTGTATGCATAAAGTATATACTTTAGGCAATATGTCATTTTTTAATCTAAAATTTAATCCAACTTGACCCATCCATAAGTAAATGCATTCCAGTTTTTGAATTAGTTTTTGATCTTTTTACCATCTCATCTTTCTAGGTGAGTAGATGACATGATCTGCTCGTTTGGTAAAAGGGTACATGGGTTATACTTAATCTGGGTTAGATTGGGTTGCCCTTCAAATATATTTTATTGTCTTTTTTAAGTATTTTATTTTGACATAATGACGTGGTAATTATGATTACTAATACAATTACTAAAATATTAATCTAACTTTGAATGAAGTGATTTAGAAGGTTTTAAGCATAAACAATATAGTTCATACAATTTTCAACCCATGTGATCCGTTTCTCATTTAGCATTTTTAGCTTATCTTTTATTTAACCCATTTCACTGGTTTGAGATAATACTTTATGTAAGTTGACTCATAAGTAACTATGTCAAATGTGAAACCTCTAGTTTCACCTATTGACTAATCTTTTGGTCTTCTTTCCTACATGTATACAGATTTTAAAGGAGAAATATGAGAATCATCCAGAAATTTTAAAGAAAGGAATCGAGTTAAAAAGTATTCAAGATGAGTTGGAGCGTTACAAGAACTTTTTTGATATGGGGGAGAGAGATGTGTTGATTGAAGAAATTCAAGATTTAAGAAGTCAACTTCAATCTTACATAGATTGTTCACCAAAGTTGACTAAAAAAGAAAGTCCACTTTTGCAAATAACCTATGGAGAGTCAACTTTAGACAGTGCTGAACAGAGATTTGAATCTGAAAGAATCAGGTTCAATGAAACAGAAAACAAATGGAATTCGCTTATAGAAGAACTGAAATCCAAACTTGAAGAAAGTCAGTTGCTTGCTGAAAAGCAAAGGCAGGAGCTTGAGTGTGAAAGAAAATGTTCAGAAGAACTGAAAGAAGCAATGCAAATGGCTATGGAGGGCCATGCAAGGATGCTTGAGCAGTATGTTGATTTGGAAGAAAAGCATATAAACATGCTTATAAATAAACGAAAAATTCAAGATTCAGTTGATGATGTGAAGAAAGCAGCTGTTAAAGCGGGGGTTAGGGGTGCAGAATCTAGATTTATAAATGCTCTTGCTACTGAGATTTCAACTTTAAAGGTTGAAAGAGAAAAAGAAAGAAGAAGATTTAAGGATGAAATAAGAGGCCTCCAAGAACAGTTAAGTGACACTGCTGAAGCTGTTCAGGCTGCTGGTGAGTTAGTTGTTAGACTCAAAGATGCAGAAGAAGCTGTTGCTGCTGCCCAGGTTAGGTTCCATTTTTTGTTTTTTTACTGATTTTTAGCTATTGCACAAGTGTTTTCGGGGTTCTATTAATATTATTGATAGAATCCATAATTTTTGTTCTAGTTAACACATGCGTTTCACGTGAATAATAGATAGTAATAATGCTTCGTGATTATTTATGCTAAGATGATAGTGCATGTATTCTTTTTACTGAAATGATAGGGGTTGCTTCACTAAGAAAGGTTGTATAAGATAAAAAAGGATATTGAGAGTTTAAAAGCATATAGATGCGGCAAGACAAACATGCCACACGTGTTAGGGTCGTAATAGATCAATTTTCTAGTACGGGTCAAAACGATCCAGGTTGACCCAAAGTTGTTAAAGTGCTAGGCGTGCTCATGGTGCAAAGGCTTAAAATCGAGGGTTTTTAAACAAAGCACACGATGTAAAAAGACCATTCTAGGAATTTTAGACACGGTAGGCTGGTTTAGGACTATTTAGGCTTGTTCAAGGCCTCATTTTTGGAATTTTTATGTCATTTTAACTTCACACACCTAGTTTGTGTTTGACCCACTATGATTCAAAAATTTAAATTCAATAATAATATGATTATATGAATAAAATAAAATGATTTAGGAGGTTTAATTCATTGAAGATGTGCTTTTGGGCTATATACATCTTCAACCCAGTTGACACATTTCTTTGTAACCTACTTTGTGTTTGACCCACTATGGATAAACATAAGTACATAACCCTGAAGCAATCCATTTACAAGCAGACGGATCAAATTCACCAACTCTACAACAACAACATACTTGGTAAAAATCCCGCTCATAGAGTAGGCTCTGGGGAGGGTGGTTGGAACGAACGCAAACCTTACTCCTAACCCATGGGATAGAGAGCCTACTCCTAACGAGACCCCCGGCTCAAAGAACAAAGATAAGAAAGAGGACTGAATTATAAACACAATGCAAATAACACATAAAAATAGCATGTAACACATTGTACATAACAACACAAAAAGACAAGACATACACCAACACAATATTTTCAGATATCTTTGACATGTAACCATAACAAATTCACTACCTCTAGTTAAATCAATCTGTCTTAAGTCCATGGTTTTTCTCAAAAATTATTATAATCATGTTATGGTGTGAATTGAGAAGGTAGTTAATTACATATCACAACTACAGTTGCTCAATTGTTTACCTGAGTCATTTTTTCCTTTCACATACGCTGCATAATAATCTTTTTTTGACGCTCATTGTGTTTTTCTCCTTAGTAGCCCGATTTAAGATTTAGCAACTTATAAATTTTTATCTTTTATAAACATGCAGGCACGAGCTATGGAGGCTGAACAAGAAACTAAAAATGCTTTCAAACAGATTGAAAAACTGAAAAAAAAGCAAAAGATTGAGGCAGCAGCCCCTGTTTATGATACACCAATATACGATACAGAGTCAAACTTCGCAGTTGACGAGCAAACGGAAGAGGATTTTGAACAATTCTTTAATGTGGATAAAGAACCCACTTCCTGGTTTTCTGGTTATGACAGGTGCAACATTTAGGTACCAACTTTTGTCTCAATATTTGTTTGTATTAATATATATACATATAAACAGAATTATGATATTTCTAATTCCATCTTTACAACAATCTTTAGCCACCCTGTATGACGATAATTTCGTTTGATAAATAGATAGGGTTTGTGGGGCCCTATATATAGAAAGACAAATGATCTTTGGATTCATAATTAGAAAATGTAAGTTCAAAATCTGAGATCCTTTATTTAGTCTGGCCTTATGTCAATTGGATAGGGGGCAATCTGCAAGTAGATCATTGTCTATTGCTTATTATTGTTAAATAATATATATAATTTATAAAATAGCAAAGACAGGGAGTTCACAAGTACCATTTTTGTAGTCCCCCTGAATCCTGCTTTGCGGTGAGTCTATTTCATGTCAGTGGAGACCATTAAACAAGTAGCTTATGGTATTGTCTTCTTTGGATATATATTTTCCCTACTTGTGGACCATCGAGGGTATATATGTAAAGACTGGATCAGAAGATAGGAAAACACAAAGTTAACATCAATCCTGGCCATACATTATCTTATAAATATAGATAATTGGTTTTGATATTCTATTTATAAAAAGATAGGGATTCATAAAAGATTATGAAGACAGAGAATGGGCCATGATTGTGATATCGCTCGATTGACCCTTAAGCTCTTCTTGTCCATTTTTTTTTATAAATAATTATTGCTTTTAGATCGAGGATTGAGCTCTGAGAAAGAGAGTGGGAGGGAGGGGTTTAATGACTCTGTGGATGATACAAAAACAATGCTATTACATTAATAATCTAAATAATTGCACTGTCTTTGGAGGTCGCATGCATCTAAGATAGGTCTCAGTGACGTTCAACCATGTGACCCCGTCCCTTTTTAGTTATCTATTTATATGACCTAGTTGGTGCGTTTGACTTGAGTAAATGGCTTGAATTGCCACCCGTAGACTGGTAATATTTGACTATATGATATTTTATCTTTATGATTTGGCAATTTGTGTAGATACATAGTTAGCATATTTTTTATATCTTGCGAATTTTAGATTCTTGAATTGCATACAGATAGTGAAAGCTGACCCTGTTTGTTATATATAGTTAATTCAGTCAAAGGACTATATTTGGGCATTAATAACCAAACTGGTGGTCACCTTTGGTGGTTGGACTTTTATTATAGAACTTTATGTCTTCTTTACACTGCATTTATACATTAGGTTGTTTATTACTCAAGTCAGTGAATTTACATTCGGGCATCTGGTATACGCGTTAGCTTGTTAAAAATTACCCGATGAGCTTTTCAAATACATTTCTTAATTTTTTTATTTTTGAATAAAGTTTAACACCAAGGAAAGTACAAACTAAAAACTAAAAGTATTGTATTTGATTACTCTATTACCCAATAAAAATAAAGAAAATATTTATGAGTATTAATCATGTAAATGGGTATGCATGTTTTGGGTAATCAGACCTATTATACCTAATAGGCTATAATACCACATACGTCCATACTCATGCAAAAAATTAAAATTAATCTCATATCCGTTCTTATACCTGAATTATCCGTTCCAAATGTGTTAAGTTTCATATTTACTTGTCAGGTTTTGATTTGTTTTCCAACCCTAGATTAGATATTAGGCTAATGAACCATGATACAAACCAAGTAAAAGCTTGTTAGGGGTGGAAGAAAGATGCACAAAATGAAAGACAGTGATTTATGAGTATGTAACCGGAGACAACCTGGTTATTAAACCATCTTCCTTAATCATAATTGATGTTAAATCAACCCCACAAAAACAAACATCTCCAATCAATGGCCCCCTAACTATTTCTCTTGTTAGCGCATTGAAAGTTTATTATCTATAATTATAATGCTAAATATACGCCTAAACATCATTCAATATGATATTTGACAGAGTTATGTTGTTAGTGGTGGAAATGTCCTGACCCGACCTTCGTTTTTGAGTTCTATAAACTATTAATATATTAAGGTTGTCAAAGGGCCATAAGGGGGTGCCTAGGCCTCAATGTAGCATAATGCACTTTGTCACATCACTTCAATAAGACATGAGACGCATTTTCGGGTCAGATTTCGGCTAGAAAACGTCTAAACAAGTTTGAAACAGGTACACAAGTCTTAAACAAATCTATATTCTAAATTTACATATTTATCCTGTTAGAGATCAAATATAACTTAAATTGAGTCGATTTAGACCACTAAGATTAGTTTGAGAGTAAATCCGAAAATTTTGTATCGCTAGTAAATCACAAGAAAAATAAGAACTTTAAAGAATATATGATTAATCTTTTCTCCTTGACCTTTCACCAAGTAAAAGTGACAAGTTAATTTACATTCCGTTAAAAGAGAGATCCACTAGTCTTTTAGGTTAGAGAAAATGTTTTAAGAAAACATTTTGTTGAAAAAATGTCATTTGAATTAATAATTCTTTCAACTAATAATTCTCAACATAAGTCGTTGAGGTGAGGCACAAAACAATTAAAAATGAGAGATCATGGTTTCGAATGTGCTAAGAGCAAAAATGTTTTGGGTTGAGCCAATTTTTTTAGTTATAAGTTTCCACTTGATATGGTTGAGAACTGTGAATGCGGTCTTGGCTAGGAAACATATATATGATCCTGATTATGATAACACTTATAATCTGAAACATGGTTGTACATTTGTCGTTTATATAATAATAATAATAATAATTCTTTCACATTGATCTATATACGTTGATTTTAATTGAAGTGTTATATTTA
>BJCO01453402.1:0-16216 GCA_018326465.1 Flaveria floridana | reverse complement strand
GAATTGGGAAATAATCAATTAATTTAAAACCCAAGTTAATTAGTTGTTTCCTAGGTTAGGTCAGCCAACAGTAGTCAATGACTTTTAAATGAGCTAGTAAAAAAGGTCAAACTTTTAACTATGTACATACTACGTATGATTACAAAAATACCCTTATGTAAACTAAAATTATATAATGTTCCTAAGTGTAAAGTGTTGCCCGCTGTGGATGATAGTGTCCTATATGGATGCTTGAATGTCCGCTAATTAACTATGTTAAATTGGTACCCAAGTTAATTAACTATGTACATACTACGTATGATGGTTAAATTGGTTGTCTGTTGTTATTATTATTCATCCGTGGTGGACATTTAGTCGGTTTGATGTTGTTTGTTGTGGTAGTTAGTCCTCTGCTGTGGATCTTGTGTATTAGCTGTGGACTTTTTTCATCCGTTGTGTATGACTGTATGTCCGCTACCAGCACTTGGATATTTCTTGGTTTTCATTCGCTGTGGATTATTGTGCATATGTTATGAGCACTTCCTTATCAGCTGCTAACACTTTACAAAATTTATTCTATTTATAATTCCTAGATAAGAAACATAAATGAAAATTAGTGTTATGATTGGATAGTACTTATTTGTTTGATTAAGGCAGTAATTATCCTTTAATATTCTTGTTTTAGTCAAACAAGGTTGTTTAAGGAATTGACATAAAAAAGACAAGAAGAAGAAAAAAGAGTATTGTCTAAGACTACTATACTAATTGAGGATATCAAGTCTAGTTCATCTAAAATGAATACATATTCAAGAAGAAGAAAGTACTTAGCTAAGAAGGGAAAAGGAAACAAGCCAATGGTTAAAGAGGATACCCCTAAGCCTAAGAACATGAAAAGAGAGAAAAATCTTAGCATGGTTACTATTGCTTAATTTATGGAAGAACATATTTAAGCAATTGAGCAATTAGCTATTGAACAACAAGTGATCAATCTTGAAAAAGGAGAGATTAAGGGAGGTTAAACTCTTAAGGAATGCATGTATAATTAGCTAAAATTCCAAGAGAGCCCCTAAATAAAAGAATTAACAATTGAAGAGATGGTGGGAAAGGCTCAGATTGATATCCTGATGGTTAAAGCCATGTTCCTCATTCCGTAGGTATATGATGTTGATCATGTGTTCAACATGAATTCTACGGCCATGTTTAAAGAGATCAAATAGGTGGAGAGATTACTTGATCGAATAGTAGAAATAGAGTATTAGTTGAAAAAAAATGTAGAACTTAAGAAGGGAAAAACTAAAGAAATTTCCTCGTGTACGAGTGCTATTTCCTCATGTACTTCTTCACCACCTCCTTTATAAAACAACCACTAGTCAATTATCCATTTCCTGATCCCTACAAAATGACCGATAAGGAAATGAAGGACTTTCTCGCTAGAAATTGTTTTAGCAAGAGGAAGTTAGGTACAATTTGGACCGACTCTATAAGAATATCTATGCTAAGAATAATCAATGACTTGAAAGAAAAGATGAAAGCTGTTGAGGAAGACATTATCCCAAGTTAATCAAGAAAAGGAAAATCAGGACAACAAGTTCAAAGTTCTGGTAAAGACCACGACTCAATTGCACATTTGTTAAGCAAACATTGAGAGTGGTACAAGCAACAATCCTAATTACAAGTACTAGAGGGATTAACCACTTCTGAAATGTTACATGGTGTTTCAGCTCCTTAAGGCAAAGTTGATGAGAAGATAATTGCCTGGAAGTATAATTCCAGCTGAAACATGTTCATGGTTAAGAAAATCTCAAGTTTAGTTTAATACTTCATATAATACACCGATCTAGTAAATTCCATGAAGATTCATGACCTGAAAGAACTTACTGACTTGGAACTCATCAATCATGTTGCAATGTCAAGGGGATATCAATTTATAGATATTTTAAAGATGTTCAAAAGGACTAATAACTTCAAATCCATTAAGGATATATCCATGAGAAAGACAAATCATTCTGAAATCCTTTTGAACAACAAAAGAAGAAGAAGATAGTAGAGGAGTTGGTTGTCCTAAAGGGGAGCGTAAAGGGTAAGAATTAAAGAGAAAAAGAGTTGTTGGTACACATCAAACAGTGCCAATCTCTAATGTCAAGCATGATGAAGAGACATATGAGTTGAGATAAGATTGTTTACTGCTTATGAAGTGCGGCTGCTAGATGAATCATGTATTCACTGTGTTTTCACTAAAAAAATTGAAAACGCCACCAAAAAGCTGGGAGAGGATGATCTTCTATTTTTCTTGAAGTGTATAAGAATCTTGAGGATTGCTTATGATCGGATCAATAGTAAGAAAAAGGCTAAGAAGAGAAAGAAAATGCCTTTAAACTTTGCTAACATAGTAATGTTAGAGGTAAGTGCTGATGGTGAACTGATAATCCATAGAGATATATTATCTACTATAGCTATGTTTGAACATCACCCCCTTATCAAATTCCCACTAAAGCTATGGAAATGTTAAAGCACTTAATGATACATGTACTTGATAGGAACAGGATAAAAGAGGTAAGGGAGTTTGCAACCACGATTAACTTCATCTTGGATCCTACCAATCCCAAACATCATTACTATCCTTTCAAGGAAGAATCAACACCAATAATTAAAACAACAGTAGCTCTAACAACAACATTAACAACAGCTCCATAAAAAACACAAGCAACCAAAAAATTGTATCAACTTTAGCTTTCATAACAGTTCAAGCAACTACATCATAACAACGACAAGCAACAACTGAGGATGCACTAGAATCTTCACATCCTCCATCACCCAAACACACTTGAAGTATTTGGGCAGTATAATCCTTAGGGGGAGTATTGTTAGAACCTGAAATGGTCATGTATGCCAATTCAAGCAGTGATTGAATTTCTTCTGGTTGGAAACATAAAAGTGTGGATTTCTGTGGATGAAGTATGATAAAATACAGATGAAGAAAAAGGTTAAGTATTGTTCAGTCGATTAGTCTTGTCGGGTGAACCAAGAAAAATACGAATGAGCATTTATACATGCAAAAAGAATTAATGTGGGTGAAATCATAAAAATACTTGTGCCTAACAACAACAAATACAGACAAGACTTTTATGCCCGCATTAACAAATGCGGATGTACAAGAGAAAAATATGGGTGAAGAACAAGTTTTTGCGGATACTTTTATCATGTACTTCGTACTTAGTATTCTATAAAACAAGTTTTTGCGGATACTTTTATCATGTACTTCGTACTTAGTATTCTATATTGTATGTCAGGGTATTTAAGTCATTGTACAGGTCATAGTGTCTGACCCGTAACTCTTAGACTACAACAAAAACTCTATGAAAACCCTGACTACACAAAAGCCCATATTATAATATTGAACACTATTATCATTATACAATGAACATTTTGAGTAATTCTGATTATGTTGATCATTGATCTTTGTATTTCTGCTGTAATTATGCAGGACTGTTGAAGGGGGTCAATGCAACAGTTTCACAATGAGGAGAGACTTAGAACACTTAACAAATCAAATAGGGAATCGAGATTATATTGAATATACAAAGAACATGAGTAAGTATGAGATAGAACTAGAACAAGAACTAGATAGTATTTTTGTTTTCAAGAATGATGTATATTTCTCTCAAGTTCTATTACAAGTGTTAAAAAGCTATACTTTAAAAGTCAGCTGGAAACACTAATCTAGAAATAAGATCAATGTATAGTCAAAAGGAAGATTGCCTTTGACTTGTGACTTGACGTGTCATAGCTCTCATTGTAATATATTACAAAAAAGATAAAAGGTAAAAAAGTAGAAAGTTACAGAACAATTACCTTAATCTACAGTTTACAAAAGTATGGACCTTTTAACCAACTTATCTAAGTCGGTGAGTCTTCAGAGGTGGCAGTAGAAAGTAGTTTAGCTTTTGTCAAAAGGTGATCAGAGAATGCATGCCTTCTCTGTCTTCAGAATAAATCAATCTTTAACTTCGGAAAACTTCATTTTTAGCTTCGGAAGATATGGTCATTTGGCTTCGGAAGATTTTTACACTTGGCATATTTTTCTGGTGTTGTGTAAAACTTCTGAAGAGATTTCCTTTGTACTTCATCCATGCATGCTGAGAGCTCTTTGTTTGCTTTGGTTGCATCAGTCCTTAAGTGTAAACCTTACAAACTCCTCCTAGACTAATGATACCAAAAACAGAAGAGACTATTGAGTGTTGATCTTTATTTATTGACAGTTCTTACCAGGATCAAGACTATTCCTTTCTTCATCAGACCCTCAGACTCTCATAGTATCTCCTCATGTCATACAGATCATGCAAAGAAGGTCAAGTATCTCTTGCTAGAAATAGATGCCTAGACCTCGTTTATCTCTAGTGACATACCATCTATATGGATTAGCACGAAAGGTCAAGGACAAGATGGGTCTCTCAACAGCAAGAAGGTCTACATTGTTTGGACTTGGTTGAACAACCTCTTCTTATGAAACCTGAGGATTATCTAACTTATCCTAAGGTGTAGAGGTGGATGCATTGGACTTCTTATTCCTCTTAATGTCTCTTCTCATGGCCACGCTTTTCTTCCTCTTTCTAGATTTTAACTGAGGAGACTATCCTTTAGCACCAGGTTGTTCTTGTTGCTCTTCCTCAGTTGGGTCCTTTTCCTTCACATGTTTAGAAAGAGAAGGATGGGACCTTACTGTGGATCAGAAAATGAAGTTAGCTGTGGTCCAACACTAGGTCTAGGTTATGTAGTCTCTTGTGATTTAACCTTGACCTCAACTTCAGCTACTGCCTAACTTGGTGGACAATGAGAGTCAATAAACTAACCCCTTTTGATCTTACGCTTGATCACTCTAATGTGCTCATCCATGGAGGATAAAGACATTACACGAAGCCTCCTTCTAGAGAATCCATACAGCTTCAAGAAGCTCACCATCTTCTACTTATCAGAAGACTTCTTCAGACTTGCTTTGATGGTGGCTATTGATTTTGTAGCTTCTTCCCTCATCTTCCTCTTAGCAACTTTTTTTTCTTTAATCACTTATTGCTCAAGCTTCTTTAGGTACTCAAACTCTATGTACTCACAGGACAAGGGGAGAAGTGCAGATGCTTGATAGACGCCTGTGGAACTCAGGTAGTTTATCATGTTTTACCTCTCTCTTTTTTAATCTTCCTGAGGTTGTTGCTTGGTTGCCACAACCTCTGTCTCTGGGCTTTCTTGAACTAGAGAGAGAGTAGTAGCATTCTTGTAGAGTCTTTTTCTTGTTCTTTCTTCTTTGATCTTGACAAGCAGTTCTGCATCCTCTGTCTCTTTTCTCTCCTATGACAGCTCAGTGTCAGCTTGTTCATTTAACTCTATAAAGGGAAAAGAGATGAGTTCATTAATGTTGTAGTTTCTGATCCCCAAGTGGTTTAATGTGGCTACAATTAACTCGTTGTCTTGAGTGTTGGGCCTGGGGGCAACTCTAATTGTAGCTTCTATGAATCTTGGGGTCTCTGTTGAACTCTCTCACCTTAGCTTCCTCTTCCTCTCTCTTTCCTGCTTCTCTATCTCCTTAGGAATCAACTTCCTTTTCCCTTTATCACTCACAGGCTTTAGTGATTTAGGGTGGGGAAAGCTTTGCCCATCACTGCTTGGTTTAGCAATTAGGCCTTGGCAAGAGAGAGGTTATGGAACTCCTTCACCAGTTTGTGTCTCACTAGGGTAGATGGTGTTGAAGTAGTTCCTGTCTTAAGGTTCACAGGTTCTACCACTAGGCCTTCAGTCAATGTTTTCCCTTTCGAAGCAAGTCTTCAGATCCACCTCAACATCCAGTTGACCAATGACATTGCCTGTTAGCCTTTGTCTTCTTCTTAATCTGAACTCTTCAACAATCCTATCTTGAATCCTCTAAGCTAATCTGTTAGCTTGCCTGTTTTCACTTGGGTTGGTAAGTGGCATGTGAACTAGAGGAAAACTCTCGTACTACTTCAAGGTATGAAAGCTAAAAACTACTTACTGGCCCTAAAGTGTAAGGAGTATCAGGCTCTCTATCAGCATCATACTTCCATCCTAGTATTTCACTCTCAGCATCATAGGGTGGAGTAGGTATAGCCCTTGGGATACCTTCCTCAAACAAACTTCGAATGAGTGAGTCCATATAAATGTGGACATGAGGAGGTTGTTGAATGTGGATAAATGCAAGTGAGGTTGGTTGTTGGATCGAATAAGACTGGTGCAACCAAAACTACACTTAGAAGATTTTGAGTGCAACTGGAAAAAAGACTTCCGAAGACAAAGATACACTTCTGAAGCTATGTTAAAGATCTTAAGAAGCATAAGAATGAATAACTTCCGAAGGAAGATCTCAGTCTTCCGAGACTAAGTAGTTCTCCTTCCAAAGTAAACACTTAAAAGATTCAAGACAAAGTCTTCTGAAGAAAAAAAGTCATGAAGACAAGCAAAAGTCTTGGAAGAAGTTATCTCTTCCAAAGTATAAATGGTTTTGGATGAAATTATACTTCCGAATCCATTTAACCATTGGAAGAACTAACTATAAAGTAGTGGACATAAGTATGTCTGACTGACAGGTGCAGCCAACTCTGATACGCTGGATGGCGTTTTCCCACACCCATGTAGTTGACAATACTTTATTGCAATGTTCACCTTTTTCAGTTAGTACAGATTCCAACTTTAGTTAGTAACAAAGGGTAAGTCATGGACATGTCATGACTACCTACTCTAGGATAGTATTCTATCTTAGAAATCTTACCTCTAAGCAATGTAGTATTTGTTTAGATGTAAGTTCTAGCTGGTTCTCTAAGTATAACCGGCTATAGATAGTAGTATATATAGTTTTTCTTTGTAACTCATTTAGCATGCTTTGTAAGAGTCTTGTAATACTGAGTTAAGAAGTAATATATACAACTATCTTGAAAAACCAATGCTTGTGTTTATTAACTTAGTATATTATCATCAACATAGCTAGAGATTCTGCATCATCAAACGAGTTAGACTTAGTGAGTTTATGAGGAAACTATTGTGTTGAGAGACAAACACCAATCCTGCAATTGGTATTAGAGCTTCTTAGGCTCTTGATTCTGAGATCTAACTATCCCAAATCACCTTTGTTTCTTCATACTCACTCACTCTACCATAATGACCCTCAACCATAAATACTCTAAAACTGAGATGGGAACCATGACTAAGGCTCCTATTATTACTCCTAATAATTTTAGGAGCTGGTGTCAACGTCTTGAAAGTTTCATCAAGTATCAAGACAGCCGGATATGGAGGTCTGTCACTCATGGTCAATACAAGCCAAAAGAGGCATTACCAACTGATAATGGTGCCATGATTGAAAAGGTTGTTGAAGACTACTATGATGAAGACTTTAAAAGAATGGACATCGATAGAAAAGCAATGACTATGCTGCTCATGGCCATACCAAACTTCATAATGGTAGGCTTTCAAGACTGCAAAACAGCCAAAGAACTTTTTGATGCTTTAATATTGATGTACTCTAGTTCCTCTGAATCCAAAGAGTCCAAGAATGATGTACTAAGGCAGAAGTTTGAAAACTTCACTTATATTGTTGGTAAAACCTTAAGCCAACAATACTTCAGATACATGGACTTAATCGCATTTGTCCAGTCCATGGGAGTGACTCTTGAGAAGAGAGACATAGGAAGAAAGTTCATTAGTGCACTTCCTCATGAATGGACTTTCTATTATGTCTCTATCAAGAGAACTGGCAATCTGAACACATTCACCATGTCTGAACTATATGAGATCCTTGATGGATACCGTATGGAGATAGAGATTCAGAAGGGCCATCAGATGAATAGAAGCTCAAGCTCTCCTGTCAGCAATGCTCTACATGTTGCTGAAGGATCAAGAAATCCCCAGCCCTAGAAGTACCTGAACTATAATCAACAGCCATCATACTACACTAGGCCTTATATCACATTTCCTGAGACTCCCAGGTCTCAACAAGCTCAACAAAATCCTGTCAAGACATATTTTCCCAGAACCCAACTAATAGCAAGTTTGGGTTTGATAAGTCAAAGGCCAAGTGTTACAACTATAACCAAACTGGTCATTTTGCAAGGAAATGCAAAGCTCCTAGATCAAATCCTCAAGCAGCTTAAGCCTCCCAACATCATGCTACCCAAAGGCTGTAACCAAGCAAATTGAGCAGCAAGCTGCAGTTGTTGCACAAGAGGTTGATTGGAGCTTCATGGTGCAAGATGACACCCCTGCGCAAGCTTTTATGGCTGGAACTGATGATACCAAGAAATA
Source organism: Flaveria floridana (assembly GCA_018326465.1). Classification (NCBI taxonomy): domain Eukaryota; kingdom Viridiplantae; phylum Streptophyta; class Magnoliopsida; order Asterales; family Asteraceae; genus Flaveria; species Flaveria floridana. The sequence continues at coordinate 7,933 of BJCO01453402.1, read as the reverse complement.
TGAACATTTCTGTACTCCAGGCTATATAGCTAAGGTTAAAATGTATCAGGACTACAACATGGAAGTCAAGTCTAACATCTAGTCCTTAGACATACTAAATCTAATTTTAAGAGAGCAGAATCTGAATATAAATTCAAAATTGAAGAGTTAGAGAAAACAGTATCTTCTTTAAAACATGAACACTCAAACTAAAGGGCTCAAACAAAAGACTTAGTCTCCAAGTTGATTGAGGCTCAAGCCTATCTAGTAATAACTAAGGCTAAAGCAAAGAATTAAGCTATTCAAGCGCATAAATTCAACACCATTCTTGCATCATCCTCCCACTGAAAAGAGTGTTATCAAAACAAGTGTGGGTTGGGAACCAATGAAACGGCTCCGCCACACTCTTATGTGTCTATAAGACAGCCAAGATGTGGTACTAATGAGCAATAGGTTCTAACTGCTGACCCATCACACAATTAGCAGAAGAATGATGTAATAATGGTGACCACCATAGTGAAGGATAAGGTAGAAAATATCATCCATACAGCTGATGATGAACCTCTAACCACCAAGGTTAGAAAGAACAAGATTTGAGCAGCAAGAAAAACTGCTAAGAAAGTGGTTGTCTAAAATGAAAATAGACATAAAGCAAAAGGTTTTATTTATCTCAGCTGGATTCCAAGTGGCTGGAAACTCTGATTCAGTAAAGGAGTATAGTACCAGTACATCTATCCAGCTAAAGAATCAGAAGTTGAAAGGGAAGGCTGTTTAAGAAGACAAGAAGTGTAAGAAACATCATCTCACATTCCCTATGAAAGTTAACACAGAATGCATAATCTGTGAGTTGCATAACCATATGGAAAAAGAGTGTTACTACAATCCTGCAAGCACCCATTATACAAACAATTTTAATAAAGAAGTAGTCAAGGAAGGCTTCACATTTGGACCCTATCGTACGGTTCAAGTGTTGAAGAAATGAAAGCTTGTTTCCGAAGCCAAGTTGCTTTCGGAAGAAACTCATTCTTTCGAAAGGAAAATAGCTTTGGAAAACAAGCCCAAGAACAAAAAAGAAACAAAAGGATTCCTTTGAAATCTTTTGAGAAAAATACTGCTGCAAAAGAAAAGGTGGTGACAACTTCTTTCGAGAACAAAGAAGCCTCAGAAGCAAGTTCAGCTGCTCAAGCCTCTTTAGGCTCATCTATACTAATCAACCACAAGGTAGAATGGAAGATCAGATAAGATGCTGCAGCCCAAGCCTCTTCTTCACAAACCATAATTTAACCCGCATGTATACATTTCGGTTCAAGTATGTCATCTACATTCAAAGAGCCCAAGACCAATAAGGCCTGGGCCTCCAATAGTAACTAATCATTTCACCTTTTGTGAAGGGACATCCAAATGACAAAAATGAAAACATTTGGATTGTGGATAGTGGATGCTCCATGCACATGAAAGGGAACATATCTCTCCCACAATAATTTTAAAATTTAGATGGAGGTCCTGCTCAAGTTAGAGGTGAAGCCGGAGGATAAATTTCTGGTAGAGGTAGTGTATCCAATGGTAAGTTAAAAGTCAAGAAAGTACACTTTGTCAAACAGCTTGAGCACAAACTCTTGAGTGTTTCTCAGTTCTGTGATCAAAAGCACAAAATGCTCTTCGCAGAATATGAGTGCATAATCCTCAAACCTAGGATGACAATTCCTCAGGAATTGGTGCTTCTTAGATCTCCTGGGAGAGGGGATATGTACAAGCTGGATATGTACAAGCTGGATATGTACAAGCTAGATATGAACAATGCTTCCCCACTGGGTAAAGTATCTTACTTTCTTTTCAAAGCTAATAGTGATAAGTCAACTCTTTGGCATAAAACAGTGTGTCATGTTAATTTTAAAACCATGAATAAGCTGGTTAAAGATAACTTCGTACATGGTGTGCCTAAAAAGAAGTTTTTCTGTAAAGACAACTGTGTTGCTTGTCTTAAAGGTAAAGTAACATAAGGCATCCCATAAATCCAAAGAAGTTAATTCCATCACTACTCCATTCCACTTATTACACATGGATCTATTTGGTTCCACAAGTATAATGAGCATTGGAAGGAAATCATATTGCCTTGTCATAGTAGATGATTTTACAAGATTCACATGGGTATTCTTTTTAATAACTAAAGATCAAACTGCTGAAACGTTAAAATCTTTTATTGTTAATATAGAAAATCAAATTGATCACAAAGTAAAAACTATTAGAAGTGATCAATGGACTGAGTTTAAGAATCAAGTTCCTGACTTATTCTTTAACTCAAAAGGGATTTTTAGACAATACTATGCCCCTAGAACTGCACAACAGAATGGTGTTGCTGAGAGGAGGAACATAAGCTGATTGAGGCTGCAAGAACCATTTTAGCTGATTCAAAGCTATCTCTAACTTTCTAGGCAAAGGAAGTCAGCATTGCACGTTATGTGTAGAACAAGGTTCTCATTGTTAAGCCCCATAGAAAAACCACTGATGAGCTATGGAACAAGAGGACATCGTTCATTGGTTTTCTAAGGTTCTTTTCCAGTAGGTGTACTGTACTTGACACAAAGGACAATTTGGCAAAATTTTGTGAAAAGTCAGATGATGCTATCTTTGATGGATATTCCTCAAGCTGTATAGCCTATAGAGCATACAATGTTAAGAACCAACAATTTGAGGAATCATCCAATATTACTATAAATGAGCACACTCCATGTGTTAAAGGGAATGGCCCTGACCCTATCTTTGACTTTTGATTATTTTCCAACTAATCTAAACCATCTTGTGAGAATGTTTAAGCTGGAACAGGAACTCAAAATGACTTCTCTAATGATCAGGTATTTGATTCACCCATACCTAGTCCAATTTCCCCAAGAAGACATGAAAAGCAAGCTCATGTTACTGCAAGTCCTAAGAGCTCGAACGTCACAGGAAAAAGTAGAGCATTAACAAGCTGTTAGTCAGTTGAGCCTCAAAACTCATCAGCTAACAACTCTAACTCTCAACACCAAAGCTGATGAAGATAGTAATATGGAGGAACATGCAACTATTAATACTACTTCATAGCAAAACACCATTGATGTTGTCACTCACTCATTCAATCAGTCCTCATTGAATGAGTGTGAGACATCATCTAGAACCCATGTTCATAATCCTGAGCATCACTTTTCAAACTTGGATCTATCTCAACTAGATGTAATTCCAAGACTTAAGATTCACAACACTCATCCAGTTAAAAACATCATTGGGGATGTCTCAAAAGGTGTTAGAACAAGAAGTCAGACCCACAATAGGAATATCTGCTTGTACTCATGCTTTCTGTCCCAAATAGAACCCAAAAGGTGGAAGAAGCTCTCAAGGACAACAATTAAGTTGAAGCAATGCAAGAGGAGTTCAATTCAAGAGACAAAAGGTGTGGAACTTATGTCCATTGCCACCTAGTCAAGTCCCTATTGGCATAAAGTGGGTGTTTATGAATAAAAGAGATGATAGAGGTTTGATCATCAAGAACAAGGCCAGACTTGTTGTTCAAGGATACACACAAGAGGAAGGGATAGATTACACTGATGTCTTTGTACACATTGCATGACTTTAGGTTATGAGAATCTTCCTAGCTTTTCCAGCAAGAACATCACAGTCTATCAACTTGATGTCAAATGTGCATTTCTATACGGGATCAGACAAAGAAATCTATGTGTGTCAGCCACCTAGATTTCAAGACCCACAACACCCTAACTATGTGTGCAAATTGGATAATGTCTTTATGGGATACACCAAGCACCTAGGCTACGGTATAAGACATCGTCTCATTTTCTCCTAAAAATGGCTACACTAGAGGCAGTGTAGATAAGACATTGTTCATAAAGAAGTCTGGGAAGGATATGTTTCTATTACAAGTCTATGTCGATGATATCATATTTGGTTCTTCAAATGATCAGATGTGCAAAGACTTTGAAAGCATCATGAAGAGGAAGTTTGAGATGAGTTCCATGGGAAAGATGAATTTCTTCCTTAGAATTCAAGTGAAGCAAATGAATGAAGGGTTCTTCATCAACCAATCTTAGTATGTCAAAGACGTCATAGAAAGATTTGAGATGAAAGATTATAAGCCAGCCAAGACACCAATACGAAGAAATCATGATCTTTGCCTAGATTCCGAGGGGGAGGATACTGATCAGCTTTAGTACAGGGCAATCATTGGATCTCTTATGTATCTTACTACAAGTAAACCCGATATCATGTTTGCAACCTACATCTGTGCAAGATATCAGGCTGCTCCCAAGGTGTCTCACCTAATTGCTGCAAGAGAATCTTAGATACCTTAAAAGGGCTTCGAAACTGGGCCTTTGGTATCCTAAGAAAAAGGATTTCAACTTATATAAATACACTGATAGTGATTACGGTGGCTGTAACATTAATAACAAATCCACATCAGGAGGATGTAAATTTCTTTTTAGAAGGATCATCTCTTTGCAATACAAGAATCAATCATATGTCTCTACATCAACTGCTGAAGCTGAATACATTGCCATTACAAGCTGCTATGCTTTATTATTGTGGATTCAGAATCATATGTTAGACTATGGTTTCAACTTCATGGAGACATCTATCCACATAGACAACAAGAGTGCCATTTCCATCAATGAAATCCAGTCAAGCACTCCAAGACAAAACATATTGACATCAAGTATCATTTCATTCAACATGTAAATGAGAAAAACTTGATCAAACTAGTCAAAATTGATTCAAATGAACAATATGCTTATTTCTTCACCAAAGCCTTTGATGAACAAAAATATGAGTATTTAATTACGGCTATTGGGATGATCAACATTGGCTAATCAATCTCTTTTGAAATACTTATGAAAATATGTCTTATCTAAATTGTCTATTTACAATCTAAGCCCTGTTACAAAAGGTTTTCTCCAAAAGTTTCCAAGTATAAATTCTTTCGAAGAGAAATTTACCCTCGGAAGAGATCTTTATTTATCTTCTGAAGGCAAATTTCTCTGCACAAGTATTCTCTTCCAAAGAGATTTAGCCTAGGAAGAATATTTGATCAAAGATTAAATTTCCTTCTGAAAGCTACTAACTTCTTTGCTCAGAAGAACACTTAACTCTCAGAAGCAAATCTGTCTTCAAGACATACTTTGCTTTAGAAGGAAAACTGGCTTCGGAAGACAATCAGGAAAAAGGAACACAAGTGTTCTCTCGGAAGCAATTTTACTCTCGGAAGAAAACTTTACTTTAAAACGGAAATCTTTGCGCCCCATTCTGCAAATCGAAAACCCAAAACGTCCTTTCCCCTTATCGGTTTGGCTTCTTAACCACCGTTTAAATATTTCCGTCTTTCTCTCTTTACTTTCTTTACTAAATTAAAATCCCTAAACATCCCATTGTCTTCCTCACTACTCTCCAATTACTACCCTCAAACTCCTTCAAACTGAAGCTTCACCAAAACAATGGCATTGAATTCCCACCATAATCAAGTTGCCATCCTTGACTCTTCTAGGGATGCCGATTTGCCCTAATCAGCCAATTCCTAAACCAATTGGCATACTTAACAACTCTTACCGTTAACCCCACCATCTACTAAAAACCATATGGCCGACTTTTGGGCAAATGGTCAAAATGAAATTCTCAACGGTCAAATGGTTATCCATTCAAGAGTACGCGGAGAGGAGATTACTATCAGTGAAACCACTATCAGGGAGCATCTGGAGCTTCATGATGCGGGCGCCCCTACTGAGTTCCCCATAATAGATTTGGAAGACACGTATACCCAAATGGGATATGGAGGAGATGTCAGCACCTCAAGCGTCTACAAGTTTAATGTCACTAGGAACACATTTTACATGCATCCTATGTATATCCAGCACATAATCAATGTGAGTCAGATCAGGACAAGCTAGAATACATAGATGTTCTAGTTAATGAGGTCAGGTATCTTCAAGATGCTGAAGAAGATATCCACCAACTTTAATGGAAGGTTCATTAACCTCCTTCCGAGTATGCTTGATCCAATGGCTCCTTGTAACATCCCTGTAGACCTACCAGGTGAGGAACCTACACCAGACAACCCCACTTCACTGCTAATTACTTCCACCCACCCTATAATGATCACCTACCAAAGATACCCCAAACGAACCATTGTTCAATCTACTGTGATTGAACAAGTTCCCTCTGTTCTAACCAAGAAAGCTAGAGTGGAACAAAGGGTTCCCACTAAAAAAGAGGTCCAACCATCCTTCACAATTTACCTTAATATCAGCGTTGAGTCTCTTCAGTCTCAACCTGATGAGCCCATAACACAAACCTCAAGCCCTGAGGGTGATTCCCAATGCTCCACTGAGCAGCCAAAAAGGGACACTCACATCATTGGCTCAATGCCACTAGATGTTGACCAAGGTCCTGGGTCATTAGGTATAACTTCCATATCCTTCACTGACCTATTAAACCAATCTGATGAGGATTTCATCTTCTATCAGGGCCATGAAGTTGATCTATCACACCACTCTCCAGATCAGCTGAGCCCCAGGGATCCTCTGATTTCTAGCCCAAATCAGTTAAGCCAAACTGAGGTGAGTCTATAGGTGTGGAACGGACTCATGTAGGAATAGCTGCCACTACTCAGAATGTCTTATTGACCTCTAAGCAAAGCGATAACATAACTGAGACTGAGTCTACGACAACCTTGCCTATTGATATCTCTGAAAGGGATATCAGCATGCAAGGGAAACCAGGGTGCCAAGAAATCACATTTGGTGTTGAAGATGAACATACTAGGCACGTTATCTTATCTCCCCATGATTCATCAAAAGAAGACGAGGGATGACTGTAAGTCACCATTCAGTACCTACTTTCTAAAGTTTTAGACCTTGAATTCAATGTTAGAACGTTAGAGAATAGGTCTGCCACTCAGCAACTTGAGATTTAAAATCTCAAGGCCAAACTAGCTGAGACACAAATTGAGAATTCTGTTAGGCATGTACCTATTTAGGTGTCTTTAAGTTCTTCCTCTAGCTCATCTACTTCTTAAGATGATGTTACCAAAAAGGGGGAGAATGTATAGAGACAAAGTCATGAGGAACCTACACTGGCCATTTCAACCTTCTATCCCTCAACTACCATACAACAATACTCTACAACCATCTTCCTTCAGCCACCTCCTATATCCATTCAAGTGGACCCTACGATGCTTATTGATCTTGACAGATTCTTAACAAAGTATCTCATAAGCTCCTCACTTGAACAACACTCACCTGATGTAGCCATAGCCTACTTTAGAGCTTGAGAGTCTTAAAGGTTGAATGCACCACCTACCCCTGAGAAAGAAGTTGGTCAACCTAAGGTCGCTATTGAACCTAAAATTGAATTTGAAGAGGAAATCAGGACTCATGGCCCATCAACTGATTCAGTTGGAACAGGTAGTGATCTTCCAATCTCTTCCAAAGCAGTAATTTAAGCTACGGAAGGGATCATGGAACTATCATCTTTGTCTAATGATCTGCTTATCACACAGGCTATCTTTGATCTAACCTCTGAGGTAAATAGTGAGGACTTCCTCAAAATTCCTCTCTCTCTCTCCAACACGACAAGTTCAACCCCACACTTCCCAACTTGAATCATCCATGCTAGAATCTCCAAAGCTTGAGTCTTTCTCAGATCCTAAAGGAAAAAGGAAGATGACTGCTGAGGAGATTCTTTTAGAGGAGAGGTTGGAGAAGCTAAAAAGGAAAGGTAGACTCTGTTGGACTCAACAAGTGGATTAAAGAAATATTGCATAAAAAGGATAATGCTTGCCATATCAAACATAATGTGTTCTAACATTCAAACAATCATCAACTAACACATTAGCATCATTAACAATCATAACATACACTAATTATTATTTAAATTTCTTTTTCAGGATTGTAGATAAAAGAAATTTTGACAAGTG
>BJCO01453160.1:0-11640 GCA_018326465.1 Flaveria floridana | reverse complement strand
TGAAATTAAGCAATTAACTTACAGACCTCAACACTGCTGCCATGGATTCCACGGAGAACAACTTTTTCGAGACCGTTAACGGCTTTAACGACCTCAACCGCTTTTCGTTCGGGCGTCGTCGACATATCAGTTGTGAATCAATAACCAAATTCCATAACTTACTCTGCAAGTTATCAACTTCACACACACACACACAGACACAAACACAGAGAAAGAGACGATTAGTGTGTTAAGTTGTTCACGTGTATCGCCATTGTTCTCCAGAAGTGTGTGGCCTGCTGTCTGTCGTGTTCGTATAAGGTGATATCACGAGCCATGTGTGTTCTGGATAGATGCCATTCACTAATTACCACTTTCGTCCCTATAAAGGATTTTTTTTTTTCAATACAAGTTATTGTTTTTTGTTAAAGTTTTTGTTTTAATAGTTTAGTAATGGAGGTATTTTTGTTTTCGTTCATTACTAAGGGCTAAAACCGCAGGTTGGTGTTAATCTATTTTCGTTAGTTGTGACGTTCCTTTGAGGTATGTTTTTACCAATAATCATTACCGCAAATGGTTAAGGTAAAATGCCAAGACATGTAATATAAGGAGGTGTTGGGTTAAATATCACTCTGTGTGAAAATGCTCATAGTTGAGCCCGGAGGTTTTTCTCAGTTATAGGTTTCCTCTTAAGGTGCGGATTCGCTTTCGGGTTGAAAACGGATAGATGTGTCATACTAAAATAACATTTATCATTCGAAGCAGTGTCGTATATTTGTCATTAGAATAAAGTAATCGTTTTTTATTTCTTTTAAGTATTAGTTGTCATTTAATTCGTTACAACTGTTATGATACAAAACTATCTAAAATTGTTTTTTTTTTGTTATGAGTTATCTTATATGTTATGAAAATAAATATATATAATAAATTGAGTAAATTGCATATTTTGTCTTTTGAATTTACATAAATTTTTGTCGTCTTTGAACTAAAGAAATAAATAAAAAATAAAAACCATCACTCAAGTTTAAGTCCTTTATGATTTCCGTCCTTTAAGTTTATCTAAAGAAAAAAAAACTCTATTTAAATGAAAAAAACTTAAACTATGACAAATTAATATAAAACATGTGTTTGTATTTCTTTAATTTAAGTACCAAAAGTGAAATTTATGGCGCACTGAAATGACCAAAAATGTAATTTAGTCTAATAAATTTGATAAATAAAACTATAAGAAGCTTATAACGACATGTATACAATGCTTAACTGATATAATGAGGTTAGAAGGAGAGTGAGGTGAACAATCATATAACCACCTTATGTATTGTAGTAAAAGCAAAAGTAACAAACATTTTACCACTCTTACGGTACTCTACTTAAAATTGGTTATGTATTCAACGACACATGATAATAATTTAACAAATGATTATGAAAAGAACTCATTTTGTTAATGAAACGAAGGGTTCCTACACTTGCTTGTTCCATATACACTTCCTTTCAAATGAATGATTCGTTGATGGGAATAAGAAACTGAACAAAATAAATGGTGAAGCAGGTCTGTTAAACAAGAAAAGAAGTAACCAACACCTAGAATAATCAGACTAAAAAAGAAATGTAAAATGGACCTAGTGCAGCAGAAACATATAAAAAATCTTAAGCTAGATTAAATTATGGGTTGTAAGTGAAGATCAAAACTTTTTGATGAAACAAGGGGATGTGTATGATTGTAAGCATGTTTTCCTTCATACAGTGTAATAATTCAGAACAGCCCAAGTGAAGTTTTCATCTTATTTTGTCTCCATTTCGGCATCTTGTAGAAAGCATCTTTCGTCATATTAAATTTCTCCCTGAAATCGGCTTTTGAGAGATACATCTGCATATAATATTAAAAATGCATTTACTATTTACTACACAACATCATCTTTAACGAATCAAGCAAGTAAAATTAAAAAGTTAGCTACAAAGGAAATGGGTCAAACACATCGCCTAACTCGGGTTATTCAGATATATGATTATTACTGAAATAATATATGGTTCTTGTTATTATATATGATAAATAATTTATTTATAAAAAATAATATAAAAGTGGATGAAACTGCACTGGGTCAACCTAGACCGACCCGTATTTGTCCACACAAAAGTCTAAACGAATTGTATCAAAAAATTGTACCTCGCGTCTAGTTACATCTATATTTGGAGCAGGGTCAGTTGATGAAGTTGTTAAACGCTCATACGGGTATAACGTGAGCCCTTCATCATCTTCAACTTCATTCTCTTTCACATTTTCCTTTGCTGCAAGGGAATCTATTTTACTGTTCATAGGAATAATCCTAGAACTTGACTCAGATTTTGCTGTTGAATCAGAGCTTACTGATAACATTAAAACGTCTTAATCAGTTTCGACAGTCTTAATTTTAACCATAATTTACAAAGATTATGAAAGATATATCACCTTTTAGGGATCGGGGCATAAGTTTTTCACGCGATGGTTTGTCAAAGGAGGCAGTTAGTGATGCTATAGCTTTAGACTTGGAAAGAATTTTAGAGGCATCAAAACTGCCGCCACTGCTACCGCTACTGCTACCGCCACCACCGCCTTCACTGCCACCACCAAGATTACCTAAAAGTGGTGGTGGAGTTGAGAGGTTCCTTCCACCAGGATTATCAAATTTGGAAGCAAGGGCATTGAAGGCAGGAGATCTCCCTCTGGCACGTGGTCGGTCAGAGCTGCATGACACACTTCTCGACCGTTGTGGTTTTTCAGATGCTGACCTACCTCCAAATGATACAGGCGCTCTCCTTTTTGGTTTCTGATGATGTCATAATTATCTGATTAGAATAAATAATCCTCTTTTCGGTAATTGCAATTTTCCTGTAGAAGAGTATATGGAAACTGTGGCTTACAAAATTCCTAGTTGAGCGACCTCCATCCTTTAAAACAGAAAGCCTTCTTTGAAATGAGTTTCCATGCATCTGTAGACATATTAACAGAGTTTGAACGCGTTAGAAACAGTAAACTTATGCAGTTTGCTCCATAAGTTCAGAATTATAAATGAAAGAAGATAACTTACTGCAGATTTAGTTGAATCCCATGTGAAGAAACGCGTAAAGAATGGTGGCTCACTTCCTTCCATTATGATAAATATTGGAGCTTGTAGAGATAATTTCTCAAGAAGTACATCGAGTTTAAGGAATTTCTGTCAAATTCCATTTTGTAAAAGTAAAAAAATCAGTTCCACATTTATGTGGTTATAAGTTGACAATAATTGAATTAATCAATGATGTATGTATATTTGTTTCAAAACAATTTTATTATAAAACAGCAATCATACCTCTCCCATAGCTAATGTCTGTGTTTTGGTTTTTGAATTAACTTCCTGCCCTACCCAAAGAAATATGCTTGTGTGACAATCAAGGATATAGATATCTTCTGTCATCAAATCATCTTGATTAAAGTTGTATATCTCATACACCTGCATCGACAAGCCCAAATCAATCTTTAAATACGAAAAAAAGTTTTGTATTAATTTCACATGCACAACTTCGAAAATAAATACAGACCTTCAGATCTTCTCCTGAATGAGCAAAAGTTCCATTAACAAGCATCGAAGGACACAAAAAAGATTGTTAAATGTACAGGGAGTGTATGTAAAAGCATGGTTAATTTCATCAAAAAGCTGATCCAACCTTTGGTTAATGTGCATGAGAATAAATGAGGATCACTTTCAGCTTCACTTGGAATTTTTTTTGCCGCATATTTGGTTTTCCCACCTAAGATTTCCCAAAATTCTTCCGACTCTACTCCTTCTTTATGGACTTTGGTCTGCATATCAGGCTGCAACCATTTGTGATGACAAATGAATATTGTTATCAGTCACTTTAAGATGCCTATATCCATTTATAATTAAAAGAAAATGACCATATGCAGTTACATTATGATTAATATGCATACTTTTATAAGATCGAGTTGCCTCTCAGCAAGGTCGTGGTCCTCTGTGGTTGTCTGGCTTCCATACCAGGTAAAGACAAGTGAATCTTTGTGTAAGATGTAACAATAAGAGGAGTTCAAAGATGAAGCAACCTGAACCAGTTAGAAACAAAATTATATCTTTTGGATGATTTAATGCAAAATAAGTAGAAAAAATGTCATTTAGTAGTCTAGAACTTACGGGTTCAACTTGAATTGATTGCATGTTTTCTGGTCCAGAGCCTTGAACTCGAAATAATGCAACTCCGTCTTCTTTGTAAGTATCATCTGGTAGTCCCTTTTCTGATACGTAATTCTTGTATCCGTTACTAAGACCACCCTGAGAATTTATCAAATTTACTAAATTTTACAATATGGATTTTTGAAAAAAATACAATGTTAATTTATTATCTTTCCTTGTATCTAACAGCTGAAGCTCACCTTGAGAACCATAAAGCTCTGAAATATCGCATAGAAAAGGAACGGTTCATTTCCTTCATAGATCCGTGCCTAAAGATCCATCAAACCAAATCACAAGTATAAACACAAGCTAAAACTTGAAAAAAAAGCTGTTAAAATATTTAAATTCACTATCAGGTCAATTGACTACCTGAGTAGCTAGAAACTTGACAGACTCTACCATCTTGTTTGCTTGTAAGAGAGCTGAATCTCTATCTTCCTACATTAATACATATTTTTGTTAAATAAGTATATTAATTACCTATGTTTTCTTTTCTTTTTCGCTAAATGAAACATCATAATATCTCCAAAAGGGTACGAAATATTAGTTGCTAAAGAATTATCAGTTACCTTTACGCTTTTCTTTCCGAACCATGTCCCTATAAGACATTCCTCTTGTTCATCTCCAGAATATGTATATTGAAAGATGTAGCAATCTCCAGTGTAGAATTTTGACTGATCATTGTCTGATAAAAGACTCTTTCCTTGGCCGTTCACACGCCACACCTGCATAACCATGTTTGGTGTACATTAGTAAATTACAGAACTACCACTTGACTTAAGTCAAAGATAACATTCTTGTAAAAACCTGCAAAGTTCCACTGCAATCTATATATGGTTGAGGTTCTTCCTCCTCTTCCTGTTTAGGAACAGCTTTAACCAGACCCTTAACATCAACCCCTTGTCGTCTTAGAAGTGCTACAAATACAAAATCATCATTAACAAAATGTAAATTAATCACAACTTATTATCATGTGTACTTTGCTTTTTAATTCCTGTTTATAAAAGTATGGCATAACTAACCAGCCACCTTGCCTCTGCCCTCCTCGGACGCTACCACATCCGTCGGTTGAGGCCAAGAGTCAAACTTTGACCGGAAAGATACTGTTTCAAAATTCTCAATCATGCGAATTATTTTAGATTTTGGCCTGTCCTGGCCACGTAGATATTCCTGTAGATCAAGATTAATAACTATAAGTAGAAATAAGATAAAATCGTTATAAGAACCACAAGAATTCAGAATTCTTATAAAATTTACTTCCGCAGCTCCATTTGCAGCTTTTCTTTCTTCCATAGAAGTATTTCGTCCCATCCAAACATGAACTTCTGATCCAGAATCCAGAAGATAACATTTGTTTGTATCTAGTAACTTCTTTGTCAAAGAACCAGCAGCAACACGTTCTGTCTGCCCCTTATTGATACTTGAATACCAAATACATATCTTGTCAGAACTACTATGTATTATATCAAGATAATTTTAAATAAATATTTTTAAAATATTTAGGATGATATATATTACCAAAATAACTGAGTAGGATGAGTATCAGTAGTTTGAGCATCATTCACGGTTGTTTTTCTTGGAAGTGGAGCAAATCCACCAAAAAAACCCCAGAATTCTCCAGCTTCAGCATCAGCCATCAGCTTCCCATCATCTAAATTAAACGGGAAACAAAATTCAAATTTGATTCTTTTTAGTTCTTTTTATTTTACTCTTTTACATAATATAAATTCAGTTACCGATGGTAGCTATATCGCATTTTGAACCATGATAAGTATCTTTGATATACTGAACAACTTGTAGTGCTTTAGCCCTTTCTTGTATTGAAGTATTTGACCCATTAAACTGGAATATCTTATTTTTACTGTCTAATATACAAATTGCATCATGGTTGAGTGAGGATCGAGCACAAGGAACCTGTGTTCAATAACTTTAAGTTTAGACAGCATAAAGGGTCATAATTTTATATAATGTGAAGAAATGTAGCAGTAACACACAGACTTGTTTACCTCTTGTACATGAACTGCATGTTTTCCTTTGCACAAAAACATGCGCGTTTTGTGTTCTCGAGATTCAGTTTCTTCTGCTATTATACATGGTTTAAAACAAGAAAGGAATCTTTCTGATTCATATCCTTGTAGTTCACGATACTGAACAGCTCGTCCTCCAAGAGCTGCATCAAGTTCAAGTGTTTTTATGGATATAGTCTCAGCTTCGTCCTGTATTTATAAAAAAAACACCGAATCAAACAACTACAAGAAAAAAAGGAAACTAACATATATATGTGGTAAAATAACAAGTTACTGTAACATGTATATCAGGAAAGAAATTAACTCACCTCTCGTGCATCTTTACCTATCCAATAGTGGATGTCATAACGGAAACCGCCACTTTTTGAAGCATTGGTCTGAAATAGAAATGCAAATTTCATGATTTAGTTAAAAATGAATAAATAAATAATACTTGAATAATAGTTTAAGCTGCTGCTGTCGTAGTTGCTTCTTTTTCACACCTTATTCTTTCAAGGATCTTTAAGTTAATCTATCTAGATGGTCGTATAAATGTGAGACCTTAGGCTAATCCCATATTGTTATGTCCACACAAATACTCAATTAGTCGGTCATAGGAATGTCTGACCTCAAATATCACCAATGTCTTTAGATGCGTTGGTTGTGGACAAGAGGAGAACTCCACAATTAACCATTTTGGATTGAGTATAATTCCACTCATACATTAATAATCAATAGAGCAAGAATCATGTCAATTGCACTAAGATTGTAAAAATACTCCACAGGAGAGACGGTCATAAAGAATGCCTAGCCTCAATATACCACCAACACAGGATGGGAGAAGAACTCCGCACTTAGGCATGCTTAAGTGAGAGTAATTCCAAGTCACCCAGCCTAGGAAGTCTCCGCTTGGATAACTAAAGGAAAGTTGTGCTCTTATATTGGTTGATGTGAGGGGCCGAATGTTACAATAAATATGAATAACTATACACACACATGTACATGAGTTCCTTACATCGGATTATTTTGATACAAATACAAAAAGAAAACTATTCATGACTGAACAACAATAGACAACATAATATAAAATATAGCAACTCATAAGATTCAACTATAATATTCACATTAAATATAAAAATTCAACACAACAATAGTGAGGTCAGTTGCACAAAGAGTAGAAATCACACCTTTAATATCATATAGCATTCCCCTGTTAAAAATTTGCCATAAGAAGATTCTGGAACAGCCACTGGTTTAGAATTCTCAATCTGCCATACCTCAATTCCTCTATGAAATGTTAAGCTTAACATGCAGATATACACTTCATTTAATCAATAAAAACACAAACCTCGGAGGGAAGAAAATTAACTAATGTTTAAAGTAGAATACAGGGGAAAACTAAATTCCTATAAAGAATTCCTCATTTTAACAACCATGAGAACCTCTAAGAAGAAAACTCAAGATACCCACCAATAATACCCTGCTAACCAACATAATCAGATAAATCTCAGCGGTTTCCTATTTAGAATTTATTTAAAAAAGGATACGCTTTTTGTCCAGCTCCTTGAAAAGCTGGATCTACTTCTTTCATAGAAACAGACATGCTGTTTATGCACCAGAATCAAAATACCAAGATGGAATACCTAAAATCCACATAAATACGCATTAGGAACCTTCACAAAAACAAATGAAATGAAATCAAACCAACCTGCATTTCACACACACATTACACAAATTCTTCAAAAGATTCATATACATGAATAATTGTAACAACAGGAACAGAAAATGGAAATGCACCAACATATATTATGATGAATTCATATCTTACTTACAATTCTGAACGTGTGGATTCAATGATTACAATTCAAATGTCTGAAATTCAGTGTGAGTTTCTTCAGAAACGATATGCAGAGGAAGATTGAAGAGAGAGAAAAATTCAGAGAAAGGCGAGAAAAGGGGTGTTGAAGGAGATTATGAATCGCTGTGAATCCTTCACAGGGAGAAAGAACCGTTGGTTTTTCGGTTTTTGTTTTTCGTTATTATAAAACAAGAAAAAAATAACATATAAACTAATGGCTATAAAGAAAGTTTAAAAAAATAATAATAACAAAACATGCCACTCATTTACAAGCTCACGTTCATTTTTGGGTGCAAACTTTATGCTTACAGTACAAGATTCGTACAAAAAATAAACAAGAAATATAAGTTTGAAAATAAAGATAAAGAAAGTAACTATGTTTTTAGAGTGTCAATATAATAAAAAAGACTAGTACATTTCTTATTTTTCACAAAAAAAAAAATTCCCCAATTGGTATATACACAGGAAGTGATCAAACTAATTTTTTTATATCAAGTTCTTTAAACTTATTTAAAATACACGTACTTTTTAAATATATAACTTGTTAATTCATAAATTGATTATTATTTTGACCAGTTTAAGAGTTAACAAGTTATTAGTTTAGTGATTTTTTCGTGCATTTTTTACAAGTTGGAAGATCATAATTTTTCAAACTTAGATGAAGGGGCTTTTTTCATGAAAAATAAGAAAGCATATTCATTTTTTACTATATTAACGTTGCTCAAACTTTTCTTGAAAAGTTCTGTTGGCACTAGAATCCACAGAGTTTGGAGGTTGAGTCAAGTTGGGCGATTCACTTTCGAGTGGAGAAGGGAAATAATCAGAGATGGCTTCCCAAGAGTCTTTTTCACCCGTTCGTCGTCCTGCATTCAAGAATGTTGGTTTCATTGGCGATTTGATCATTTCGACCTTCCAAGTTAGCATTGCTACAATCTCAGACATGGGTGGCCTTAAGTTTGCATGAGGCTGAATGCACAATAGAGCCACCCGAATCGTTTGCATTACATCTTTCTCCACATAACCATCACGCTTCATTCTTGGATCGATAAGGTCAACCATCCTTGACCTCTCATACAACTTCCATGCCTGTTATAATGAAAAAATCATAAATTAATAAAGATTTAAATGGGTGCTATAATTTATAAATCTGGATTAAATATGTAGATGAGGCCTACATATTCAGGAAGGTATTGCTTTTCTGATGGTAATGTAAGATCGGTATTCTTCCTGCAGCTAATGATTTCAAGCACCAAAACTCCAAAACTGTAAATGTCAACCTTTTCGGATAGTTCTCCTTTAATCGCGTATTCTGGGGCCGTATAACCTCTACAAATCACAAACAAAGGCATTATTATGATTCACATGATGATTGTAGTTTGTCATTTTATTTTTCATAAGAAGTAACATACAATGTTCCAGCAAATGCGGTGCTAAGATAAGCTTCGTCCTCAGGGAAGAATCTGGCTAGCCCAAAATCTCCGATTTTTGGTTGAAATTTATCATCAAGAAGTATGTTACTGGCTTTTATATCTCTGTGCACGATTCTGATGTGTGAGTCCTCATGTAGGTACTGCAATCCCCGAGCAATGCCCAAAATTATTTGGAACCGGGTGCTCCAATTGAAATACTGATTGTTTATTCCTATTTACAAACGTTATATTAGTACTTTAGATCGTATTGAATACATTTGCCTCTATAAATTCAAGAAAATTGGACAAAAATGTTTGTGGGCCAAACCATTTGGACTCGTATAAAAGAGTAAAAACTACCCCTTTGGACCCAAACCCATTTCGACCCATTACCTAACATACCTATTTCAACCCACTACCTAGCCCGCCTTTTCGCCACCTCTAGACATGTGTTTTTAAGTCATGTACCGTAAATAATGAGGTCCAGACTCTTGTTCTTCATGTATTCATAGACAAGAATCCTTTGAGGTCCCTGAGAGCAACAACCAAGAAGGCGAACAAGATTCTTGTGTTGTATGCTAGTGATCATTCTCACCTCTGCAAGGAACTCTGCATCTCCTTGTTGTGATTTGTCAAAAGACAGTTTCTTTACAGCAACTAGCCTTCCATCTTGTAGTTTACCCTTAAAAACACATAAAAGCAAGTGTCTATATCAATGAACAGACCCAAATTTGAACTCGTCCTTCTTCGCTCTTTATTTTTGATATTTTGTATCTTTTATGGTTCTCAAATACAAGAAGGTATACAAATCAACGACGACTAATCATTCGAGTATAATAAAGAAAGTTTAAAGGAAACATACCAAATAGACTGGACCAAATCCACCTCTGCCAAGAAAATTACACTCATGAAAGTTCTTAGTTGCCTTCTTCAACGCTTGAAAACTAAAATAGCTTATTGTCCTAAGATTCCCACTGAAATAATCTTTTGAAGCCACAACACAAATGATCACTTTAATTAGCAAACATTAACAACAAGTGTCTAATCTTACACATTAAAGTTATAACCTTTGCTGCTGTTATCGCGCTTTTCTGACTTTCCAGCTCGCTTTGGTCTGATACATTTCCAGAAAACAAATATAAGAATCAGCAGAATCAGAAGCACGATCAACCCTCCAAGGAAAATGAAGGTGGCAGATGGAGTATGCTTCTTAGGTGAGCTATCTTCATTAAGTGACAAGGGTGTTGGAGATATTGCTGCATCCAAAAGTGATAATATTAGATCAGTATCAGTTCACCATAAAGTCCACATTTCTTGATGGAATGTCAAATCAGTTATCAACAAATACCATTGTAAGTCTTCACTGCAAAAATTGACAATTTTAACTTGCATTACTTTAAAAAATATAAAGATCCAAACAGATATGCATAAAAAGTATGATTCAGTATGTAATCCCATTCCTGTTTAGATGAACACAACTCCATACCTTGTAATATGTTTAAATTTCCCAAAACAACAATCTTAATGCAAAAACGGATCAAATTTCACATAAAAATCGCATACCGCAAACCGCATACCAGGTGTTTGTATAAATGTCTGTGAGACAAACTATTGCAAAACCCTATCAAACATCTACATAATCACACCAAACATGGTATTTGAAAAGATTAACAAGATCATGATAACCACCTTCAAGTAACCGACGCATTTCGTCTTGATTAATCTTCACAGTATTTTCATCATCCAATGCTTCATCAGCAGAAAGAAAAATGGTGGGTGTTCTTTAAGACTTTAATTGAAACCATTTTCTTCAGTAGAAATAAGCAGATTGATCAATGACTAACGACAACATGGAGATGATCGAAGTCAAAGGCGATCATCGGAGAATTCAAAGTGTGAAAAATCCAATAAAAAGTACAAGAATTTACGTGGCGAAACATCCTGCGATTTCCTGTGGGTCAACTTATTAAAAATTGTTGATTTACTGCATCTTTTTCGCCAAACAGATGTAGATGCTAATGTTATTAGCTGCTGATCTTTGATAGCTAATAGAAAGTTGTGACGATCGATCTTCACAAGAAATTGAACAATATTGTTGTAGCGGTTGTAGTTCACTAGTACATATATCAATGAAGAATCATGCTTATGAGTGAGTATATACCGTAATACCGTATTACTTGCTCCAA
>BJCO01453123.1:0-13452 GCA_018326465.1 Flaveria floridana | reverse complement strand
ATGACTTTGTGCTTTATTGACTTTCTTGATTCGAGTTTAGGAGCTCTCGTGCTGATAACGTGTTATAATATCATGATATTTAACACAAGATTAGTGTTATAATCTTAAGAACTTAAAGAGAATTGTAAGAGGAAGAAGAAGAGAAATATATATCTTATGAAAGTGTATACAAGAGGTGCATTTTCTCCTCTACATTGAGTTGGTATTTATACTACAAAGATCAATCATTTTGGTAGACAAGGTAAACTATTTTGATAGATAAGTAGCATAGTAAACTTATCTACAAGTTTGACAAAAAGTTTATCCACTTGCTATGGTAATAATTCATAATAAAATTTGATATATATATAATATAAGTTTTTTTTTGTAGAAAATAAAAAATGAAATACAAAGAACTAAATAATAGTTCCTCTTTTTATTTTTATTAACAATTCATTAATGTAGCAATTTAAATCTACCATCTTCCTCACCTAATAAATCAGTAACTGAACATGTAACTGTGAACATCATGTGAGTCCAAGATTCTTTTTCCCTATTGTGTTGGTTATGTTTGTATTTTTAGTAGGAAGTAAAAAAACAAACGTATTCAGTCCTATCTTATCTTAAAATATTGTTTTTAATTTTCTAAATCATAATTAGTATTTACTAAATATTTTCTATATTTGACATGTTTATTACACGAAACTCTAACAAAGTGTTATATAAATTTTCAATCTTAAACGTTAAACAACCATTTAAAAAAGCGAATCAATAATGTAAGAAAGCATTAGCAAGTATAAACGGGTCAAGCCATTTATACGTTACTTAGATCATTAAAAACCTGAAACGAGTCAACTTTACGCTAGCTCATTAAAAACCTAAAATCAATGGCGGAGGATAGGGGATGCCGCCCCCCTATTTTTTCGTAGGTAGTATTAAATTTTAGTCCGTTAGTGTAAAATTTTGGCCCGATAATGTAAATTTTTATATAAATATTGAGTTCGCCTCCTATAAAAAATTAGTTTCGCCCCGCTTCTGTACGGGGATATTCAAGCTCCGCAGCTGCTTAAAACGAAGAGAGTTTAGTTGGAGACCAAATTCCAAACTAGAGCTCATATCGGTGCTTGTCTAAACAAGTCAAGTATGAAACACTAGACCCAAAACTCAATACATGCTTTGTGTACTCATCAATCTGTGTGTGAACCCTAATTTGACTTCTAATCATCAAGCACTTTGCAGTTGCAGAGTGAAGGTGAGAGCTAGTTCCCAAATCATGGAGATCAGTGGATTAGATAACAACGGTCGGCAATTCAAGAACGCCGATGAAATGTGGAGAGAAGAAGTCGGTGATTCACAGAAGAAATTCGATTGGTACCGCAACGGTGTTGGCTATTGGGAAGTAAGTTTTTCGCCTCTTAACAAAAACCCTAATGTGATATGAACCCTAGAATTGAATAAGGATGAATTGTGATATTGTGGTGTGAAGGGTGTGGAGGCATCGATGGATGGAGTGTTGGGTGGATATGGGCATGTGAATGAGCCTGATATCAAGTCCAGTGAGGCTTTTCTTAATGCGCTTTTGACTGAGCTTGTTCCTAATGCTGGAAGAAATCAGCAGCTTGTTGCTCTTGGTTTGCTCTCTGCCCCTTGCCTTTATTCAACCAACATATATGCATACACACA
Source organism: Flaveria floridana (assembly GCA_018326465.1). Classification (NCBI taxonomy): domain Eukaryota; kingdom Viridiplantae; phylum Streptophyta; class Magnoliopsida; order Asterales; family Asteraceae; genus Flaveria; species Flaveria floridana. Next base: position 11,790 of record BJCO01453123.1, on the reverse strand, counting down.
TACTGACATACATATACTTATATACACGCGTACATACATGCTTGTAGTGGTATCTAGTACACGACTAATGCTTTTGTACATTTTGCTTTAACCGTGATACATAAGGCATACCCTTTTTTAACACAATGTAGAAATGTTATGCTGTTGCTGATCTTTACTTAATGACTTAAAGTTGGTTTTGTATTGAATGCGCTCCTTATTGCATACCTGTTGTTGGACCCATGTGTATTGAAAACCGTTATCATTTAAAGAGACTAGTTTATGTATTCACTTGTTATCATTTTTAAAGTACTTTTTTAATGTATTCATTTAATTACTCACAATTATCCTACCAAATAAATAAGCAGTGGGTTATCTCTATATAGCAAGTGATAACTCTTTTAGTTACTAATGTTTACATTTCTTTTAAATATTAATGTGAATTTCTCTCCCCTGTCACTGTCAGTTCCATGTTCGAATTCATTATTTGTTAAAGATTCTTACTGTTGACTAAAATTGCTGCAGATTGTGGTTCTGGAATTGGGAGGGTGTCTAAGAATCTTCTTATAAGATACTTCAACGAAGTAATGACCTTCTCATCCTTCACATTGTATAGATAATTAAGAATAATGTTTATGCTTTCAAGAAATTATAGAATTTTAATATTAGCTTATGTTTATCATACATGAAATTGATTTGCTTTTAGGTTGACCTTCTTGAGCCCGTGTCACATTTCTTGGAGGCTGCTCGTGAAAATTTGGCTCCTGAAAATCTAATTGTATCTGAGGACCACAAAGCTGTCAACTTTTACTGTACCCCACTGCAGGTAATGTGCCAATATAAAAATAAATTAAATAAATATGGAACAGGTTTGAATGAGTTGAATGGATTGAAAGTCGACCCACCCATTTTGTCACCTCTTATAATTAGTATTGTGGCTCTTTTGTTCCTTGATCATGCATAAACTTAATTACTAGTGTTGTTATGTAACTAGGTTTAGCAAATACTTGGTTTAATCATGATTTTTTTGCTTTTGTTTTGTTTTGTTTTTTAAACATATTTATTTTGTTGTTATAGGAATTCACTCCAGATACAGGAAGATATGATGTCATATGGATCCAATGGTGCATAGGGCATCTTGCTGATGACGACTTTGTGTCTTTTTTCAAGAGAGCAAAGGTAAAATTACATTTTTTTTTCTTACTTCACCTATCTTTCTTAGTATTAGAGGTCATCTAGAGGCCCCAACTTAAAAGTTGGTCGATTTGGGTCATATATTTTTTAATGATTTATTTGTACAGTTATTATAGTACAAGTTTTTGTGGCTCGATTTTAATTTCAAAATCAGTTAAATTTTAAATACACAGAAGAGTCACTGAAGTCTTGTGACAGTCTCTTAAGATTTTTTATAGGCAGATCCTGAGAAGGTTTAAGTAGATAACTATTAACTACGTGAACCGCATAGACACTTATACTTATTGCTGTAAATGTGATACATAAGACGGTTTTGTTGAATTGCAGCTGTTCTAACAAATCCATTTGTGTGTAGGCTGGGCTTAAACCTGGTGGATTTTTTGTTCTGAAAGAAAACATTGCAAGATCTGGTACTGGTAAGAAGTCTCCTTTGCAAACATTTTATGATACGCGTATATTATTAATTCTGTGATGCATCCTTGCCTCTACAAAAGTGTTTCTTACAGTACATTTCCTGATTACTCTCATGAATTGGTTCTTGAATTTATGAAAGTAAATAAAAAAAAAACTTAAAAGAAAGGTTTCTCAAGTTCAATGACTGAAGGGGAAACATATATGTGACCTGGGTATTGACATTCATGGATTCAGGATTTGTGTTGGATAACGATGATAAGAGCCTTACAAGGTCACACGCCTACTTTAAGGAACTCTTTAATCGGTGCGGTCTTAACGTCTACAATATGAAGGTAATTTTGGTTGTATTTGAAAATTCAAATGTCCATGGAAATTGCAATGTTTTCTATTGGAGCAAGGCTTTCACTTCCTTAAGGTCTCTCTTTTATTTCTACTGGAGGGTATTATTGTCATTTGACTAGCTTTGGATCCTTTTGTTTATAAATGCATCAGGATCAGAAGGGGTTTCCAGATGAACTATTTCCTGTGAGAATGTATGCATTGACAACAGAAACACCTAAAAGAGTTGGCCCGTCAAGACCAAAACGACAGTCAAATAGACCTGCTCTTATCAAATGAAGTGATGGTAGTCTTTTTATCTCTTTTTTGTATGTAGGAGTGTTGATTTTGTGTAACGGTTGTTAACAGTCTCTGTTATTTATCTCTAAATCAGATTATAAACAGGTTGAATGGAAATTTTCTTTGATCTTTATACCGATTTATAGAAGAGAAAAATGATCAACATGATTTTTATTTTGTGAATCCAACTTGTTCTTGTTATCGACTATCAAGTCATCTTAGGATTGTTTCTGTGTAGTTTCTAATCCACAGCCAAGACTCTAAAAAGCGTCAGTGGTATTCGAGATTGTACATTCTTTATGAGCCAACGGCATTAGTCTAAGAGTGTCAATCATGTTTGGTTGGTGAGTTGGCATGCTGAATGATTTCAGGTTGTATTGGTGAACCTTAAACACAATTCACATATATTTATTTGTGTTAAAAACGACTAGCTTAACATGCACACCCAAATCATGCAGTGTTTTTGAGTCTGTTCTTTCAATATTTGTTCGTCAATAGTAGTAGACTATAACAATTTAAACAACTAACACTCCAATTTACATGAACTTATTTATATTCACTATTCAGTAAATAGTGTCCTTGCAATTATTCTCTTATTTTTTATTATCAGAATAGGGTTTATATATTTGGTTAGAGATCATAGTAATTGTTGAAGATAGAAAGTTGTGAAAAGTTTAAAAGATGAACTTAATTTCACTTTGCAAATGGATAGCGACAAGAAAAATTGGAAGCCAATAATAAACTTTAAAGGTTAACACTTTGGATCAACTCATGTATTAAACCGGTCATGTTTAGATTGACTTATTTGATAAAAACGAGTTATATTAACCGACAAAACTAAAATACAGACCAGTTTATAAACATATTTCGTGGCCACTTGGTTGAGCAAATACTTGGTATTCTTCCTAACTGAATCATTGCATGAACACAAATTCTCACTTAAAAAGTTGCAAAATTTTCACCCAAAAAATTACAAAAATAATATGAAATCACATCATCTGACCATGTACTTGCAACATGTGTCTACTAAAAAATGTTGTATACTATGATACAAATTATATTCAGGTCACTATCACCGCCGGCCCCTTCCTCTCCCTCTTCCACCGCCTCCTCCACGCCCTCTTCCACCACGACCTCCACGCCCTCTGCTGCTGCCAACCCGGCCTCGTCCACGGCCCTGAAACCCTGATCTATCAGACTTCAGGCCAAGTGACTGTATTCCCCTTCTTTTTTCACGAGGGTTATCATCATCATCATACTCATCTTCGACATACTTCCCTTTGCTTCTGGATATAAATGAAATCTCTCGTGACCCACCGGGACCTGCTTTAACCTTGTTGAAACCATTTGAACTCTTATTATTTTCCAAAGCTTTTACCCTCTCTTCCAGCGGCAGAGCATCCTCTTTGGCAAGTGACTTGCGGTTTCTAAATGCTTCTGCATGCCTCTCATCCTTCACTTCATACAATCTGCACATACTATTTTATTTCAGTAATTATATTAACATTTAGATGACCCATTTACACGGGTTTATGGACAAAGAATAGTCGCCGTTGACCCATTAGAGTTGAAAAGGAACCCAAATCAATCCATTCATATGTAAATGAGTTAAAATCTGGAAAATATATAGCATTACCTTGGAGCACGAGATTTCTTCCCATCTTTATTATTCGTAGGATCATCATCTGAGGATTGATATTCTACTGATGCATCTGAATCACTCTGATCCTTGTCTTCTTCCATAAAAGGCTCAAAATGTTCTTTCACTAAAGACTGCGGCACAGGTGCAGCTAAAGGATGCAAAGCCCGATACTCTAGTGAGTTTTCATCAACTTCAAAGTCCTGAGATCATAAAGAAAAGGTCATTAAGTGTTGGAAGAAGATAAAAGGCCTTGCTTGAGAACATATGATAATATATCGTAATAAAGAAAAAAACATAACTAGTAGTAAAAATCCGTTCTCTGTGGTATGGTCATTTGAAAAAGGGCAAACTACACAAAAATTAAACAAGATTTACACATTCTCCCGGCTCTAGCAACCAACTTTCAATTAGGAGTAAGGCAGAAACAAAATAACAAACTCACGTTTTATTACCAATTTTAGCAACCAGGTAACATGTTATTGTTTATATTTGACTGTACCAAAAAATTACCTTTCTCCATTCCCCGTAGTAGGTCCCTATTCGTTATTTTTTTAAAGCGCCAACAGGTCATTTGAATTTGTGCATATAGCACATGGTGTCTAATGTGATACTAAATAATTACTTCTCATAAAAAAACATTTTTTTCGAAAAAAACAATTTTTTTATAATTAACATTTTTTGTAGGCATGTCATCCAATGCGACAGCTGGCATGTATTCAAATAGTTGGACATCAGCATTTTACAGAGAAAATCAGTTCAAATGAGATTGGCAGCTAAAATCTCCAGTAAATTGCAAATTGATTTCGACTTTTGCCTAGCCAAAATAAGAAAAAAAGAGCTTGAAATTCGTTTCTATCTCGTACCTTTTGCCCTTAGAAAGTTATCCTAGGAACATTAAAGAGTGTTTTAAAAAGAATATATTGCATACCTCATTATTGAACAGAGATGTGAACCGTTCATCTTGAAGAACTTCAGAAGTAAGCCCCTTCTTTTTCTTAGATGGTTTCTTGGTATCAACATCAGGTTCTTTTTTATTGACTTCGAATTCCTCATCTTCAAGAAGACGTTTTGCAAGACCCCGGTTAACCTTGGGCAGCTTCCTCTTAATCTGTAAGAAACATAAAACGTTCCCGAAGTCAAAACAAATTTGTGAGATAACACTTCTCATTAGTAAAAATTAACCATGAAATCTTAATGATACAAAGCACTAACCGTAATTCGGGTACTACGTTCCTCTTCTTCCTTCTCCCGCTTTCGCCTCTCTATATACTCTTCATATACCATTGGATTAGCTGCTGCCTGAGCCTGCGAATACATTTTCAACACAATTTTAAAACAGATACTATTAAAATGATTAAAAAATTGTAGTATCCAACAAAAATACAAGAAAAATATACCTTTTTATACAGGCGGAAATGGATAAAGAATCCATGCATGTAGGCTCTTAGAAGATTTGTGCCAATTAAATTGGTTAAATTCAACTTCTCAAGTTCCTCTTTTGTTAAAAATTTGTAATCATCATAAATAGTAGTTTGTGCATCCTCCTCCAACTCTTCCTATAAATAAATTCATTTATAATAGGCTCCAAAAGACACTTAAGGTGTAAAATTAATGTAATTAGTAATATATTCTACGACATACTGTTAAGTTTTCTACGTATGAGCACCACTTGGGAGCAGGTCCCAAGGCTGGTAAGAAATAATAAGGGATTTGGCTGGTGTCTAGAGCCAATAGCATTAGTCCACTTTCATTGAACACGCACATGTCATTGATTGCTCCAGCTGTTGGTTCAATACTAGTCATTCCATCCCCCTGAAACCAATTAAATGGCAATTTTGGCTTTTATTTTGTAACGATAGGGCAAATCATAAAAGAAGAAGTCATCCTATGAAAGAAAATAAAAAATAATAATTGTTCTGCATAATTTAAAAAATTATCAAATGTGCACTTACCGTTTCCGGATCCCAAATCCGAACGATATGCTTATCAGTAGTAATTAGCTTTGGCCTCTCAGAGTTGAGAGTTTGATGCCATTTAATGTTTAATATAGGGCTTCCATACCTGTTTATATGTTTCCACGTATCAGTAAAATATAACTTTACTGCAATGCTATGATTGTAACACCTAAATCAGTAACTTACATGTGATCTTTTACTCGAAGAGGAGTTGATGAGCGCAGATCGTATATCATCATCTGTAAATTAGTAAAAATTTGTCTTACAAAACTGTTAACATGCTAAATACAGAATGATATTTTAAACAGACCTTTCCACCACTACTTCCAACAGCCATGTGATAGCCTCCATCTCCATCAAACTCTATAGCAGTAACTTCCTACATAATACAAGATTTTGGTAAACATTCTAACTTCCAATAATAACCCTCTCCCAAAATAAACAAACCACCCACAATAAAATAAAATAAAAATTGACTGACTGAAGTTACAGTCTACATTTTCTGAAAGCACCCAGTCACCGTTTGAAAAATATTGAAAAGGCTGTTAAACCAATTCTTTAAAAGAAAATGACGCAAAATGACTGTGCATGGTCTCTTATCCTCCCAAGTCATCAATCATATTATTCATCAGATTGTTACAATGTCAATCATGAAAACAATTTAAGTTGCAATCTGCATGAAGAAACAAGAAAACGACCTGATCCCCCTCATTTTCAGATGAAACGGCATCGAGTCTGGCAATGGAAGATCTTATCCTCATATCAAAGCATTCAACAGCACCATCCTCACCGCCACCAGCAACTAGTCCATGATACTTGCTGAATTCAACCAAAAAAAAAACATGTTAACAAGAGAATAAGCAAAACAAAATTCCATTTACGAGATCAAGCTCACCTTCTTGAGACTACATTTAGCGCCGGAGATTGTGTGGTAAGAGAAGATAGAAAGCGCCCCTGTGTAGAAAGTACTTTTTCAGCTCCAATTTTACAATTAGAGCAAAAGAAATTAATAATATCTCATAATAACAGGTGGATAGTGAAGATGTTTGGCACTTAACCTGTTCTAAGTTAATTCTGTATAGATCAGGGGAAGAAGCTGCACATATCAAATCACATGACCAGCAATCATATATAATATCCCTTCCCATCCTGCTCATAAAACAAGGGATGCAACATATAAATTAACAAGGACAAACTGAAGTAAACAGGCTATAGATAGTGATGGTGTACTCCCTTTGTTTGAACATAAATGCAATATTTGACAAAAGCACATAGTTAAGAAAGTGTTTGATTATTCGAAAAAAATATAGAACACCCCTCATTAAATAGGAAACAAGGATCTAATGGAACAAAAAAACATATCAATATTCTGTAACTACTAGCATAGATGGTGACGAACCTTGGAATGCGTAAACTGTAATGACTTCCATATTTAGCATGTAAATTAACAGAACGATCAGCACAAAGGAATGCTAGCTTTGAATAATCATCACTCAACACCTGTTAAAATGTTCAAAATATGGAGTAAAATGTAGTAGTAGACGGCCTCTATCCCTTGAAAAATATATAATTTAAGCTTTCATATAAAAGAAAACCAAATATAAGGTCAGTCTAAAAGTTCACTTCAAATAAAAAAACCTCACCAGTGAGTTAAGAAAAAATACCTGGAAATTAATAATCTCTGATACCAGATGCCTTTCAAACTTCAATGATAATTCCCTCAATTCATATACTTTGACTTGTGGAGGGTAAATACCTAACATTCTCAGTCAGTCAGAAAAGTTGACGATACAATTCTACCACATAATCACATATGATACAACACAAGTTCCAAATAACCTGAAGCAATGAGAAATTCTCCATCCGGGGTGGCTTTAATTCTAGTCGTAGCAGTTTCAAATCTTAAATCTTGAATCAAATCCACCCTTTCCATGTAATCTATACACATAGACAATAAACTTTTAAAGATAACAAAGAAAAATTGGTTCATGAGATATGAATAGATAGTTCTCGATTAAAACAATAACATGATAAACCACTATACACCCAGGTGATCAGCAAAACTTTCAATCAGGTTCAATTGACTAACATAAAAAGAAAAGAATCCACAAAATTCATACTTTTATCTTTGCGAAGAGCTCTAAGCTTCTTCGGCGGCAGCCAGGTGGCCAGCGAGCGGTTTTGTCCCGCTACTGTATATATCTTTACCCCATTTATGGATGTGGACTTCAGGCTACCTCCTTGGTATGCCATACTGACTATCCTTGCACTTCCCTAACCCCAATAGCTGCAATGCCATATCAAACAATCAATGATAAATAAGTAATAACACAACTTGATTTCTAAAATTCAATAATTTAACACTACGAAACTCATCAATTCAATGATTCTAAACCAGTAGCAAAGAAAGATCACGTTAAATTTTAGAAACAATGTACATTCGGGGCAAAATAAGCCGAATCAAAATCAAATTAGGGTCCGACATTAGAAACGAATAACTCGAATTCGTTTAGAAAAACATATACAGATTGGAAGATATGTATTGCTCTTACATTAGGGTGTTGAATGGTGTATGTTCTCCGGCGATACGTGAACGAATAGAACCCTAGAGTCGATCCTTTATTGGTACCAGAAAACCCTTTGCTTCAACGTTTAACTAAGGGGCTATTTTGCCGGGCTTTTGAAGAGTCCTTTTTACTTTAGGAGGGGTAAAAAAATAAAAATACCCGTCCAGAAGTTACAAATTATAACTTCTAGTGATTTCTGGAGGGGTATTTTTGTCTTTTTACCCCTCCAAAAGTAAAAAAGGACTTTTCAAAAGCTCAGCCAAACATGCACTAAAACCCTACTTGCAATCCGTAAAACCATAAAAGAGGGAAAACAGAAAACCATTAAACTAGAACAGTTTGATTTTTATTTTATCCGTACCCTATTAATCCGTACCCGATTAATCCGTACAATCCTATCTCACCAATACCGGAAGAAATCCGACCCGAACAACCTTAAAACTGATAAAATAGGGTGTAAATTTTAAAAACAAGCATCAAGCGATATGCAAAAAAACAGGTTTACACTATAAAATTAACATATCTAACAAGTTTAGAAATAAGTCATGTTCAGTTGATATGTTTAATTAAACAATTGTATTCGGCTAACTAGTTAAAAACAAGCATCAAGCGATATGCAAAAAAACAGGTTTACACTATAAAATTAACATATCTAACAAGTTTAGAAATAAGTCATGTTCAGTTGATATGTTTAATTAAACAATTGTATTCGGCTAACTAGTTAAAAACAAGCATCAAGCGATATGCAAAAAAACAGGTTTACACTATAAAATTAACATATCTAACAAGTTTAGAAATAAGTCATGTTCAGTTGATATGTTTAATTAAACAATTGTATTCGGCTAACTAGTTAAAAACAAGCATCAAGCGATATGCAAAAAAACAGGTTTACACTATAAAATTAACATATCTAACAAGTTTAGAAATAAGTCATGTTTAGTTGATATGTTTAATTAAACAATTGTATTCGGCTAACTAGTTTAACAACTTATTTGGAACTAGTTTAACTCCATCCGAAAACCCAAAGGCCTTCACACCTCAACAATCTCCCACTTGAAGGCCTTGTGAATACTTCCGCTAGCCATCTAAGTACAAAGCAACCCTGTCATCAGTAATCTTCAAAAAACAGAAATCCTCCAAGCTTTCAATTCTAAAGAACAAGCTATTATTTCAATCCAAATCCCCTAGTTGCAGAAGCCCCTTTTCATCAATTACTTGAAAAGGCCCGTTGAAGCTCCCTCGAGCTCCAACCTAGTCGTGGAAAATTCCACCAACGACTCATCCTCTGTCTTAACTGGTTTACACGATCCACCAGATTCAGAGATACACCGAGAACCACTAACACTCTCCAAATACAACAAACAATCACAAGGAGAGATTTTTCTAGTCGTAGTCTTCAAAACCCAACGATTCTTCTTGACTGTACCCGGAACATGCCCATGCTCCCACTGTCATAAAATCCTCTGACTGGTTTAGACTTATGACCCAATTCAACTACAATCTTTGCTCCAGACTTCATGTTTGCAAAATGAATTATCTTAGCAGCAGATTTAGTGAACCCGACTTTGACTTACTTAACCGGGTTGATCAGTCCCTCAGCAGATACCTCCACCATGTACAATGACCCATGCTTATCATCACGAGCAATCACCCAATCCCCTTTGATTACCCTTTATTTACCACCACCAAACTTGACTTCCAGTCCTTGTTCATCCAATTTACTAACATAAATTAATTTCTTCTTCAAACCTGGAATCACCTTGACATTCTTCAAGTTCCATGTAGTCCCCAATGAAGTCACAAAATCAATATCACCCATGCCCATTACATCAAGCATTCCGCCATCAGTGAGGCGTACCTTCCTCAAATCGCCCGTTTTCAGATTCACCATCATTTCACTGCTGTGTACGACGTGAAACGGAAAACCAGAATCCATGATCCAAGAGTCCATACTGTTTTCAGCCTCAAAAATTAACACATCATGATCATTGACATCCTCAGCAGCAGTGTTAAAACTTTTCTTTGGATATTGAATCTTAACATGTCCATCCTTGTTGCAGATCCAACACCTCATATTTTTCTGAGTCCGAGTTAAACTCTTTCTCCGACTCCCACTGCCTCTACTATTCTCCCTTCCCTGCCAAAATGTAACATCTCAGGAGATAATCCAACATTTTCACTTTTTACACGTGTGTCGTCACCTATCATAATGTCTTGGATCTTTTTAAATGTCATTTTGTTAGCTCCTATAGAATTTGTAACAACAATTACAGTCCCGGATCAACTATCAGACAGTGAATATAGCAACACTAAGGCTCGAGTCTCATTATCAAATTTTATTCCCACCGATTCTAATCTGGTAAGAATAGACATCAGATCATTAATGTGGAAGGTGACTGAGCTTCCATCTTTTATTCTCGTCATGAATAGTTCTCTCATCAAGAACACCTTGTTAGTTGAAGACAACTTTTCATACATATTTAACAGAGCCAACATCATACCACTTGCAGTGTTTCTTTCATGATGTTAAAAGCAACGCTCTTCGTCAAAGATAACATAATAGCCGCTCTAGTTTTCTTGTCCTTGGAATTTCAAATTGCTTCTTTAGCTTTCTCCATACTCTTTGTTTTCTTTTCTAGTACCATATTCAAATACCTTTGACACAGTAATGCCTCTATTTGCTTTTTTCACCAACCAAAATCAGTGCTATTGAACTTTTCGATCACAATCTTCCCGTATTCAGCCAGAATAGCAAACCAGAAACAAAAAAACAAACAAAACAGGCACGCCGAACAGTTGATAACCAGTTAACAAAGGATAGACAAACTAGATCCGATACTTCCAACCAAAACTCTAGACGATTACGGTGGCGGTGGAAGTAACCCTAGACGATTCTGGCGGCGGCGGCAACCCTAGGCATCGGCGGCGACGGCAAAAACCCTAGATGGTGGCAGCGGCGGGGGCGGCAAAAACCCTAGATAGGGGAAGATTTTAACAGTAATCAAGAGCCTGATGCTCTGATACCAATTGTTAGGTATCTTTACGCAACGGAAATAAACACACTGTTATACGCATGCACACGAAAGCAATAAGAACACGAGAATTTATAGTGGTTCGGTCAAGATAACATACGTTCCCTCTCTGCAACTAAATATTTTATTAAGCTCAAAGGACAAGATTACAATACAATGACATGCTCTATATATAAAGATAATTAGGGTTTAAAGAAGCTTTAATGGGTCAGGCCCATAACTCCATCCGAAATCCCAAAGGCCTTCACACCTCAACACAAACTTAACGCGATATGGGGCGCAAATGATAGTTCGTATTTTACTTTCTTGCTCTAGTCAACCCGCGAGCCACATTGTCTTTTGTGGATTTTTAAGGCGGGAGTGTTACATGCCGGTTAATGAATCTAGTA
>BJCO01452948.1:0-22946 GCA_018326465.1 Flaveria floridana | reverse complement strand
ATTTGTTTGCTATCCAACATGGTGCCAAAAAGATATTTGATTTTGATGATAGGGGAGAATTGATTGATGGTAATATAAGTAAGCATTTTGATACTGTATTAGTAGGTGAAAAGGGTAAAAAAGATGTTATATTACAGTATAATCATGATAATGCAAATCGAACGGTTGTGAATCCTTACATTCATTTCGGGCAAAGATCTGTTTGGCCTAGGGGGTTGCCACTAGAAAATGTAGGTGAGATTGAGCATGAAGAACACTACAATGAAGTATTTAGTGGGAATCAGTATATTCAACAAGGGATATCCAACGGTTTACCTGATGTTGATTCGGTTTTTTACTTTACAAGAAAACAGAATCTTGAACCGTTTGATATTAGATTCGATCAACATGCGCCAAAAGTTGCATTACCAGAAGGAGTAATGGTGCCGGTGAATTCTTTCAATACTATGTTTCATTATTCATCGTTTTGGGGTCTAATGCTACCGGTTTCAGTTAGTTCAATGGCATCTGATGTAATTAGGGGTTACTGGGCCCAACGGCTTCTATGGGAAATTGGTGGTTATGTTGTTGTTTATCCTCCAACAGTTCATAGGTTCGATACAATCGAATCATACCCATTTGCAGAAGAGAAAGATCTTCATGTAAACGTGGGCGATTTGGTAAATTTCTTGGTTTCTTGGAAATCTAATAAGCATAGGTTATTTGAAAAGATTCTTGAATTGAGTTACTCCATGGGCAAGGAAGGTTTTTGGAGTGAAAAAGATGTAAAATTTACCGCTTCATGGATTCAAGATTTGATTTCTGTTGGTTATTTACAACCACGTTTAGTGTCACTTGAATCGCGCAAGCGAAAAAGTGTAATAAATCATGGAGACCGTAAGGATTTTGTACCTCAAAAGCTGCCATCTGTTTATCTTGGTGTTGAGGAAAAAAATACAGTTAATTATGAAATTGGGAATTTGGTTCGGTGGAGAAAGAATTTTGGGAATATAGTTCTTATAATGTTTTGTAACGAACCTGTTGAACGAACTGCTCTGGAATGGAGATTGCTTTATGGAAGGATATTTAAATCTGTAATTATCTTGGCAGAAAATAAGAATCTTGAGCTTGTTGTTGAAGAAGGCCACTTTGATCATCTATACAAGTAAGTGATTTTGCACTTTTTCCTAACTTGAGAACTTGATTCATGCAAATCTTTAGTTTTAAATTGTTAACTTTAGAGTTTTAGCTAGTTTAGCATATGAATTTTAAGGATTGAACCAATAATTACCCATATCTTGGTTTTAAAAAGCACACCTAAGGTGCGAGGCTCACAAGGTTATTAGGAAAACACTGAGGGCCTTAAGGTGGCGCTTCATGCACATCTGGCTCAAAATTGGTCAAAAGTAGGGTCCGTAGGATGCTCATATGTAAAAATAACCGAAGGGATAAAGAGATTGTGAATGGTTTACTTGATAAAAAACATATCCAAGCCTGATATGTAAAAGTGTGTCGTGTTCATTCTACTTATAGTTGTTGTGTTGTGTGTGAAACCTGATCCTAACAGTTGTACATAGAACAATGCCTCACGTACGTGACGCTCTCCCCTCAGGCTTCGGCCTTTGGGAACTAAAGACCTCCTAGCGCCTTTCGCCTTTTTAAGACCAATATCCATATGTCAATTCAATTCATTAAAGGTTATTTTGACATTTGACCTGCTTTTAGTGGTATGACCAATGAGATCATGAGACTATGATGGCTAACTACAAATTTATTGAAACTTCTCTTTCACATATTCAATCTTCTGATATTTATTATTCTTGTTATTATTTGTTTCTTATTTTTATTTATTTATTTGTGTGGCAGGCAGCTTCCAAGGTTGTTTGATAGATTTGCAAATGCAGAAGGGTTTTTGTTGCTACAGGATAACACAGTTTTAAATTACTGGAACTTGGTCCAAGCCGATAAGACTAAGCTGTGGATAACCGATAAGGTTTGATCTTACTTTTAGTTTGGACTCTAAGTCAAATGTCTAACATACCCTTTAGTATGTCAACTCGAGAAGTCTAAATAAGTGAGTTTAGCTTATGGTATCCGTGTATGAAATGATTCTCCAACACTTTTCTATTATGGAATAAGTGATCATTTTGTACAATGTTCCCAAATAAGATTTCATTTTGCAAAATGACTAAGATTAAATGATTTCATTTTGTACACTTTTCTATTACCCCTAAAGATGGTTGAGGAATATCGTTTTGACAAATTTACCCCTCGTTTTCGGGCACTCTTGTGTTTACTCGTCCTATTTACACAGTTCGCAAATAAGATTTCATTTTGAAATATGGAACTACTATATTTTCTGGTGTGGATTTGTAATGTTAACAACATATGGAGTCTGTGAGAAAGAAAATATGAAGCTTGAAACTAAATGAGATTTTTAAAGAAAAAAAGTTATTTTCTTTGTCTGAAAATCTAGTCTCGCCACTTTTTTGGTTTGCCGGTTCAACCAGTCCAAACGAAGGTGCTTCAAGAGTACTTAACTAAACCAGTTGTGTGGGTGGTTCCTGGTCCAACTGGTCCAGTTTGAGAACAATGCCGCTTGTCCTATCTATGCATAAGAAAGAATGTGATTTAAAGGATTTACTACTTGTTAACTTGTAAAATTATGCACAACAGAACACAACTAAAAAGGTTGTGCATGATTATGATCTTGATATCTTTCTCTGTGTAGGTATCAAGATCTTGGAGTACTGTTCCATACAATGGCAATAAAGATTGGTACGGAAAACAAGCAGAACTGGTCAAAAAGGTCGTAAAGTCAATGCCGGCTCATTTACAGGTCAACTACAAGGACCATACAAATAAACATGATTCAGCCCTCACAATCTGCACTTCAGATGTGTTCTACATCCCTCAAAGGCTCGTGGCTGACTTTAGCGACTTGGTCAACCTTGTCGAAGATCTTGAAATCCACCAGAAAGTTGCTATTCCCATGTTCTTTGTAGCAATGGATTCGCCTCAGAATTTCGATCCAGTTTTTAGCAAAATGGTTTATAAGCGAAAACCACCTTTGAACATTACCACGAGTTTTTATTCGCCTGAAGTCTCTGCAGTTCACCCGCTGCGTGTTTCGAATGAACAGGAGTTTATAGAGCTTATTAGAGTAATGGCAGCAGGGGATCCTCTTTTACTGGATTTGGTTTGAAGGGTAGGATTGCACCAGATGTTGTATTGTTGGCTGCATTTTTTTGCCATTCTTTTTATAGTGTATTTCTATAGAGTGACAGTATGGGTAAAATCTGTAGTCATTAGTGTTATAATGGAATACATAAATTGACCCACTAACTATGCTTTAGAAGACTAGAAACCAAACTGGTTAGGTTGGTTGGATCAAATCGGTTGTTTACTGGTTTGATAGTTTAACAGTTTGGTTTTAGTATTTTAACCAAAATTTTATCTTGTTTCAATTTGGTTTACAAGATATGATCTAAATTCCAAATCAGACCAAACCACAAAAACTGAACCATCTGGATTTCAATCCAACTAAACTTACCGACTTGTTTTCATTTGAAGTATTCATTCAGTTTCATGGTTTATAAAATCAGTAATTTTAAATTATTACGCTCTTACAAAACCAAAATTAGAATTCAATTTTGATCCAAAATACAAAATAATAAACGGTCAATATTCAAGCATAAAGAGCATATCCAGCAAAAGAATTTCATGGTAGATAAAAGTCATCTCTCTTCAATCCATAAAGAGCATAAAGGTATCAAGACCTCTCAACGCTTAACCTTGTACAAAGCTCATAGATGCCAAGCCTAGAGATGGCAAGCCTCAAAACGAGTCAGTGTAACTGATAACTCGACCCAATTGAAACACAAATTGATTTTACTTGCTATCAACAATAAGAAAAAGTTGACAGTGAGAAATGGAGCTTCAACATGTCGACAGGTATAGCTGACCCATAAAAGAAGTGTGTTCTAAACAACTTCTCAAAATTTAAAGGCTGAAACCTTTTACAGAGCTAAAGAAAATCCCAAAACTTAACACTTGCCCTGCATTCAATACTTAAAAGCTCTGGAAAAAGAAATAAAAGCTAATATGAAGAACAGATAACATGCTTTCAGGACTTCTAATGTAAATCTAATCAACTTCCATATCACAAATGGCTTCATTCAGGATTGTCTGAAGCTCTCTCACTCTCTGTCTTGACAATGCAATACAATCCTGCACCCATAACCGAATCTCCTAATGTAAATAAGAGTAGCTAAACCTGAGTAATTTGGGATGAATTTTATTTATAATCGGTCAAATGTGTAGAATAGAAAAACAAACAGGTTAATGTTATATTTAAACGCCTACAACATCCTAAATCGTTCCAATTAGAAAAAGATCTATCGCTATTTTAATCAGAGGGACAATTCTGATCCGTTTAGATATGAGTGTGTCAACTTGGTAGGGTTTGTCTCAAAAGGGTCAAAAAATGTAGCTAAAAGGGAAATGAGTCAGAAGGGTTGAAAATCATACACGGTCTATTTTTAGACTCAAAAGCGTACAATCTCTAATCGTCTTATTAAAAACATTAGGTTATATTTGTAATCACAATTAACATGTTGATTAAGTACAATTAAAACAAAAATTGTTTGTGGGCCACCCAAACCAGGACGACCCGTTTCAACCCGTACCAATGAGTTAACCGTTTCACTGAACTTGTTACCCAACATAGCCAGCCCACTTTACTAGCCAGCTCTACCTTCAATCAGGAGGTTGTCGTAATGATGTTTTAACAAGTTAGTGGTTCATAAATTAAAATAAAGAGAAAAAAAAAAGCATTTCTAGATCAACCTGACCTGTTTTGACCTGTAAAAAATTACTAGTTTCGACCTGGACCCATTATAGTCCGATAACCAAAATACATTAAACCACCCTGTTTTTTGACCTCTACTTTTCTTATTCTGTGCCCATCAAGCGATATTATAAGATTGAAAACTGAAGCTGTAGACTGACCTGGATTATGGATTCATAAGCAAGAGCAGGACCACCTGGTTTGTAAAGAGAGACCAATTGATATGAGGAATCCAATACAATGGTTATTAGTGTTTCCATGATCGATTCTTCCTCAGCCGTTGGATCAGCCAGGATGTAATTCTTGTGAATTATACAAGTTAGCCCAAATGGAATAGTCCTTAATTTAAGCTTTCTTTTCTCCTCATTGACTGGTTTGTTCTTAGGTTTCTCTCCCTCATTTTCTTTTGAAACAACCACAATTCTTCCATCATCATTTAATGACACCACAGGAATTTGTACTGAGAACAATATTATGGAATTCCATGTCATTAATCATATAAATAAGTGAATTGTCCACCAAAATTAGCTACAATATGCCTATGTTTATGTAAAGAACAATATAAGCATCATAGATGGAATAGTTGGTCTATGTTGCAGCTAAGGAATGACATAATAGTCATTGATGCCATTAAACATGAGTATAAGAAAAGAAAGCTGCAAAATATTGTATCTACAATCCTTCGAAGTCTAAAAACATAGGATACATAAGTAATAAGTGATGCCATTAAACATGAGTATACATAAGTCATAATACCATTAAACTCAAATGTGACTTTACCAACAACTTATAGCCTTCGAGTTTGGCTGAAGGACTCTTAAATAATGTCACATCATATCATGGTACGTCTCTGAATTGATGAAGTTGTAAAATAAGCAATGCTAGACTTAAATAGGCAATTGTTAATGACCTCAACCATAGAGTATTGCGAGTTTAAGTATAATTACAACTTGATAGACAAAACATGTGATATTAACCAAAGCTGGATGCTGAAAGGGTACGTTGTGAAGCCAACAATATGCTCTTGAGGCATTTATAAGATTTGATGATAATGTAAGACAAAGTAATAGAATGATAAATAGGATTCCCAAGGGGAAAAAACAAATTTACAAAACTAGTCCAGTTTATAATACTACTTTAGTTGTTAAATTCTTACTTTTACAAAGCGGTTTTGAATACGTATTCCTTAAGCAACAGATTATCGTGTTCAGATTGATTGTCATTGATATTAACTTTTCTATTTGGTTGATTAACAAGGTAAACTTATCCAAGCATTAACAAGACTGTAGTTATAGATATAGCTTGATTGGAACTTATTTCCTGCCAGTTAAATGATAATATTAAACCCTAGTGGCCTAGTATGATAATCAATTGTCTCCAGGCAATTTTTTTTATAAAAATTATACGTTAAGCATTTCCTCTTAGTTATTGATCTAGCTGCACACTATCATAGGCATACAAACATGTCAAAACACTTACGATGGGAGAAGGCAGCAACAGCAGCAAGTAGGGCAGCATCAAAAAGGGCACCATCAGCATCCAAACAATATATATCCTTGAATATAAGCCTCATTTAATATATAGAAAGAAGAAGAAATAACATCTTGCAACTTAGGAAAAAAATGAGATAACATGAGTGAAAAGAAATTATTAGATAACCGTACCAGATATGCCATCCAAGCAGCTTTTCCACTGACCAATGACAATTCTTTAAGATCAATCATCCCAGAACTGCAATAAACACATGATAGCAGTACAGACAAGCAATGAAGTAGGTAGCAATGTATATCCTAAATTTGTAACATGTAACAGTTTCATATATTGCGACTTTGCAAGTCCTTGCATGTGAAAAATACAATTAAGAGATCTTACCTGAGGATGGTATCAGATAACTGCTTAGACACAACAGGTGCAGCCTCAGCAGGCCTGCCAGGTCTGACAATAGGAGAACAAATTGCAGGCATGTGGAAATCTATGGCTGGTATGAAAAGAATAAGACAATCAAATACTATAGACATAATATAATCAGATACAAAAAAAAAACAGAAAATAGAAAAACATAAATTACGAAGTCATCAAACCTATGCAGCCTTCATCTGGTGTTTCGTTTGCAGGCGTCATGACTTCCATTTTAATGGCAGCTAACATAGTCTAGACAAACAACACAACAGATGGTAGTTCAGTAAATATCCACCCCCACCCCCTTTTTCACATATCATGATCCTACTAGAAGACAACAACCACAACCAATTGTAAACAACCATATCAAAGTGGTGTTTGGATTTGAGTTTTGAAACTAATTATCTTTAAACTATGGATAAGCATATTCTGCTTGTGATCATTCTGGGGTATATAGTTAGCTTCAGATAATCAAATTAAGACTAGCTGCAACAAAATTATTATCAAAGAGTAAATAAATTTCATTTTTGCAATACTTTTATTTGGGTATAAAAAAATCTCCTTATTTCACAAGAACGCCCCATTTGGTAGTTCTAGGTATAAATCTCAATAAAATGAATTTGCTAAACACACAAACAATTGAAATGGCTGATTATTTGATAACTACAGCATCAAACAGCAAAAGCACATCTAAAAACTATCTTCTACAGTCCATTTTATTACAATTACTTATCTCTTCTGGACTCTGATCGTTCAAAACCTCATAAACACTTTCAAAATGCACATCCAAACACCCTCCAAATGAGTAAAGCCTAGTCTTAAAATTGATTTATGCGTGCATATGAATAAGCATAGAAATATTCATTAAATAAATGAAAGATGATTTACAGTGGAGCCAATCTTTGCCAGTGCTGATCCATCTGCAGACGCCACAGCCCCTGTATCGCACAGGCAAATTCAAAGAATCAGTGCATAATATTGCATTAATATGAAGTAAACCACATAAACTGAACACAAACATCCCAACATTATAAACTTCAGACTAACCTAGAGCCAGCGAAGTTTCTCTAGCTTTACCAAGTGGCCTAGCATCGGGCCGTACGGACTCAAGCAAATGTCGCTCGTGAAATCGCAAGGGGAAAAGCCTCCTGAAAGCATCGACCTCCATCTCCGATGACAAATCAGTCGCACCGTTAGCAGAATCCACCATTTTCCTTTCTAAAAATGAAAAAATAACGTAGTAAAATGTGAAAACCCTAGAAGACGATCAAAAGCGATTTCTCAAAATGGGCATACAAACGACATGATTATTTCGTGTAATCAACAAGATATACAGTAAATTTGTAGGTTTAGGGGGTATATACACGAGAAAAAAGTGATGAAATTAAACCTAAAATGATCAATCTGTGTGAACAGGGGTTTGAAGGTTTGTTTGTTCCTCCGCCGTCGTACGCCGGAGAAGACGAAAGAGAGTGTTTTGGTGTGTTTTAAAACAGGCCGGGTTCGTCGGAGCGGTCCAACAAGCATATCGGGTCGGGTTGTTCGATGATCGCAATCCAAAACAATTACTTGTTAACCGATAATAATTATACCGTATATTTGACTCGATAATAATTATACCGTATATTTGACTCGTATATTTGACTGGTGATATTTTTAACTTTTATTTTACTAATGACAATTCTAATAGTATGATTATCATATGATTATCATAAGATTTTGTATTTATTTTTCATTCAATTTCATTTGTATGTTTTTTGTTTCATTAATAATTATTATTATTAGCGAAGTTAAGTGAAACATAAATATTTGATGATTATGGCATTTGGATTGCTAGTTGTAACAAAACTCAAAGTTAGAAACATCACTAGTCAAATCGTTATTATGAATTACTATCAATCAATAAGTAATAATTTGAATTTTAAAATTAAATATAGCTTGCTTTTAACATGACAATTTGTAGGTTCTGTTTACTCTAAACAAGTCAGAGACAGATTTTGGTCAAATTCACGAACACATTCGGTTTAATGTGTGTGACATGTTGGCCCATTTATATTTGTAAAATTATTAAAATGTATTTATATACAATTGTTAAATCTTTAACATTTTCATGCGCCAAAATTTAGTGATTCATATATAAATTGACACGGTTTAAACATGATTTTATATAAAATATAGAAAATAAATGTGTGACTTTAAATTTTAAAATCTTAATATGCAAAAAAATCTTAGGTCAAACAGATCGTTTTCATGTCAACCCGCGAATACATGTGTTGTCTTCAGGTCATGTGTCTGATACGGTCATCATACGCATGCGAAAAATTCAATTTCATTTTGGGTTCGATCTATCAACTCACATATGTTTAGGTGTGTAACCTTTCTTTTATTGTTTGTTTTTTTTGTTTCATACATATTCTTATTAATCGAAATCTAAACGCAACATAACTAGTTACTCTACGTGTTTTTACAGTGATTGAGTCAGTTAAACCAAAATTGAAACCAAGTAACATTATAATAATTATTAAAACACACTTGCAGTTTACGTAAAAGCGATCTAATTTGTATTGTTTAACAACGTTACTATTAATTAAAGATATCAATATGTTATTATTATGATATTAGTTGTCTGGTAGAGGGGGAGAACACTTGCAACAAGAATATCATGCTTGGTGAGCTCACATCAGAAATTAAAACAACAAAAAGAATCTAATATAAAAACCTAAAAATCCTTATAACATTATATCTACTTATCCACCTGTTTAATTATTTTATAATTAAAAAATTTAAATGCACTGGGGTGAACACCCCAATCTTTTTTCCCTCTTGACGAACAACTTTTGATCAAAAGTTACACTTTAAAACAGATGACAGAAAACATTGATTCTTTTAAAATACCAAAACCATTTTGATAACACCATCTAAACATATTTAATAGAGCACTATAATTAACAAGAATATAAATGTTTCGAGCCAAACTACAAAGGTACGAGGTAGTAAAACGAGAAATCAATCATAGGCTTATAATTTTCCTTTGAACTAATACGTAAACTATCCTGTGTTGTATTATTCAAGTAAGACGACGTTCCTTCAACTTGAAACACTTAGAATATATACTTATTTTAACATATTATTATTAGGTAATGGTTTGAGCTTAACATCTTTAAAATCTCATGCTAAAACTTGACTTAAGGGAGTTTTCTTAGAGTGTTGAGTTTCTTTTTTAATAGTCTTATTGGATGAGTTAGTGCTGAAATATGTAAAATTAGTATGAACAATTAACATATCGTTTGTGTAACACTCACTTGGATGTTAGGAGTTTCAAATACCATTTAAAAACAATAATATTCCCAAATTATTTCTTTTTACTATAAATCAATCTTGTCACACCAAAATATAGTGACAACTCCTAGCTTTAAAAGTTTTAGTTATAGTTAATCCTCATACGATTATTTACTCATTTCTAAGAAATGTAATTTCATTAACTTCCAAGTCATGTTCAAGAAAAAAACAACCAAAGAGCCTTTTGCCTAAGGTATTTAGTTTTTCAAAAATATAACTCTTCTTATAAGGTTAGGGTATAAGTTCAATAAATCAATGAACTCTGGAATAAGTGGTTGGTGTGATTTGCTTCATTAAAATAAAAAAGTTATTAAGTTCAAGTCTCACATGTAAAAAAAAGAGATTATAAGTTAGGTCAGATAGAGGGTTTTTTCATCTAAGATTAGTTTAGTTATGAAAATGATATTAGGTTCCGTATTCTAGTAATAAAGATGATCGGGTCAGCCAATTATCCGTCAACCGCTCAAGAAAACTTTTATCATATAATATAATAAATAAATATATAAACTCAAAACTAAGATGTAGTATGTTAGTAGTAGTTGAAAAAAACATGAAAAAACAAACATATAGTTTATTTTCAAGATTTTAATTATAGAAAAGATTTACTTACCAAATTATCCAATGTCTAACCGTTAAATTGCATTTTATAGGATTTTATTGTTCTACATGCATCAAAACTTGTACATCACAAGTTCTTGAGGATGAAGACCTGTTCATCGTTCTTAATACACGAGCCCACGAAAATCGGAACATTAAAACTGAAAGAAACAATCATCTATCAACAAATGGCGAATGCAGATGCAATGGAGAAATCAATGGAAGCTGCACAAACAGAGGACGAAAAGATAGCAGGACCATTCGAAACTAACCACCTTTGTTCAGATCTTCAATTTCTGCTTTTAATTTCCTTTCATTCTCTCAAAAAGTTGGGTTTTGGATCGATCATCACCAGGTATGTTGTAGTGTCAGTTGATTGATTCTCCCTCGTATAGTTACATAATTGTGTTGTGAGTTTGTTTTGATCTTCAATCTATGCTTTCAGTTTCATTGGTCTCTGGATGGAACCCTAGGTATGTTGGTATTGATTGAACTTTCACTTTTAGTGTAGTTGATCTGGTATCCCGTATCTTGATTGCGTTGTGCGTCTGTGTAAATATTTTGATATTCAATTTCTGCTTTTGATTTCGTTTCATTCTCTCGAAACATTCCAAACCCTAGGTATGGTATATATGCAGTTGATTGAATTCTACCACGTAACGCAATTGATTATGTATATCATTTCAAGTTTTTGTGATTATTTCGATTCTATAATGCATTTTGATGATCATGATCGTAACTTGCATTGAGAATCTTCGTGATTTTAACCAATTTGGTGGGGATGCCCATATAACATATGATATTGTGATTGTGATGTTTGGATAGGGCAAAATAGGTAGATATTGGAAGTCATTATTGATATACATGTTAGATAACGACTTCATATTCTCCTATAAAACACATACTTATCTTATTCTTAAGCTATAGCAATTACTTTGATTCAAACACCCTCTTATTTTTAAGTTTTTGGTTTGAGAAACAAACTGAAAATTTAGGTCGTATTTAATTCAGTTTAACCTATGCTTGCTTTCTTTTATAATTTGCAGTGGCTTTAAACTAGAGCATAGTGGGTAATTTTGGATGTGTTTTTCCATCATCATTTAAAGAAACTAAAAGCCAATATCTAATAACATGGCTACTGCAAAAGCTCTTGAACCTGCATTCCAAGGAGTTGGTTCTAGACCGTATCCTTATTCAAGACCGTGTTTGGATATCTTGTCTGACTTTATGTCTCATATGCGTCTCTTTATATGCACATATGTGTCTGTGTGTGTTTATCTACATATACATTATTATATATATAG
The DNA here is from genome assembly GCA_018326465.1 of Flaveria floridana. Lineage (NCBI taxonomy): Eukaryota > Viridiplantae > Streptophyta > Magnoliopsida > Asterales > Asteraceae > Flaveria > Flaveria floridana. The sequence continues at coordinate 10,979 of BJCO01452948.1, read as the reverse complement.
GGGCACCGGGCACATCCAATTTAGAACCAATATTATGTCGAGGACCACTTAAGCACTAGTAAAACTGAAAAAAATGGCTTATTTCTCTCTGGCCACTTTTTTTTTTTTAATTTTATCTCATCAAATTTTTTAAAAAAAGTATGAAGTGTATAACAATGCTCACACTTGCATGTAGATATATACATATGTGCATGTAGTGTATATGCACATGTGAACGTAGACAAAATGCTATTAGTACCATATAAAAAAACTCAAAACATTTTAAAATCCACATGCATTCTAGTCAATTTATAGCGTTAAGAACTTAAGATGGTTCTCATACTTCTTAACATATTATTGGTTCCTATATACACATCATTTCAAAAGTTATTAGGTTTGTTCTTAACCAACTTACAGAGGGCTTGAAATATGGAGAATTGAAAACTTTCAACCTGTTCCTTTGCCAAAATCGCAATATGGTACATTCTACTCCGGGGATTCATATGTTGTCTTGCAGGTGCTTTATGATGTTTTAAGCTACTCTTTTTGTTTGATATCATCTTGATGAAATAGTTAAAAGATATTATTGTTAAAAACGGTTAATTTATTTGCAGACTTCTCATGGTAGGGGAGGCGCAGGTGTATATGCATATGACATACACTTCTGGTTAGGAAAAGATACTAGCCAGGTATAACATAATTTACAGAATGTTTTTTCAGAAGTGAAAAATCTACATGACTACATGTATGATTATTTGTAAAAAATTAAACGCCCATTATTTATAAGAATAGAAGGGAAGGCCATACATGCTAGAACCAGAATTCTATTGTTTACTCTGAAAAAAAATCACTTTTTAAAAGTAAAATTATGACGAATTTTGGTGGCTGGAGGGTCAGTAGCCCCTTATGTTCCACCGATGTTTGTTATGCTATAATAGTTATGTTACTTTTAAAAACATGTAATAAAAAAATGCAAGTTTGACATAATTACGCTACCCTCCGGAGCCAAAAAAATTATAACTATGTTACCCTTTTCAAATATCATATTTACTCGTTTTTGCATATAACCATGGTACTCTTTTGAAATATAACTATGCTACCCTCTTGAGCGAAAAAAAAAAAACAAAAAAAAAAAAATAATAATAATAACTATAAATATAAATACATAACTATTGCTTGACCTACCTTATCTTTGTACTAAGTGGTCTTTACACTTTTGTGGGCTTAGTTTGCCTTTGCTTTAGCTTGTTTCTACATCTTTGTTTCTCCTTTTGTCTGTGCTTAGGTTGACTCTAGTATGCTCTACACTTTGATTCCCTTAGCTTCATTGTATGCTATCTCATTGTACTATATGTTATTGTATGTTATCTCATTATATGTCATCTCATTATATGTCATCTTCATTGTATGTTAGCTTTGTTATATGCTATTCCCATTGTATGCTAGCTCAGTATATGCTATCTGGATCACTATATGCTCAAAATATGAGTAATTGAAACATAAATTTTGGAGCCGGGGGTCTCAATGGAAGCGGACTCCTTGTCCCCTAGAATAGAGGCACGACTTGCCCTCACCCCACCGCCAAACCCTGCCTATACTTTTGCTATGAGTGAGATTTACTGGGGATGTTTGTTTGTTTGTTTCTTCATTCTCTTTGGATGTCATGCTTACCTTTTTAAGTAGATCACCCTTTCTTGAAGTGTTCCCTTTACATTTCTCTCATTTTGATGGTTGGGGACAATGAAATTCCGTTTTTTTTATATGTACATGCATTATGCATATCTATGTATCAAGTAAAGCATTCATTAATTCCTGATATAAATTAGGATGAAGCTGGAACAGCAGCAATAAAAACAGTGGAACTTGATGCAATACTTGGTGGACGAGCAGTGCAACATAGAGAACTCCAGAATTTTGAATCTGATAAATTTATATCATATTTCAAACCATGTATTGCACCACTAGAAGGTGGTGTTAAATCTGGATTCAAAAAACCTGAAGAAGAAGAGTTTGAAACAAGGTTATATACATGCAAAGGAAAACGAGTTGTTCATTTAAAACAGGTTCACATATTTCCAGACATTTGAAAAACATTATTCATTTATGTATGTATATGGTTATGTAAAAGATTTGATTTTTACTTTTTTTTTATAAGGTCCCCTTTTCTCGATCTGTGTTGAATCATGATGATGTGTTTATCTTGGACACTAAAGACAAGATATTTCAATTTAATGGAGCAAATTCAAATCTTCAAGAAAGGGCCAAGGCTTTGGAGGTTATCCAATTCTTGAAGGATAAATATCATGAGGGGACATGCGATGTTGCAATTGTTGGTAGGGTTTTTGATATTGATACCGATATATGCCAAGTTTTTGTTTTCTTATTAATCATTTTATTTATCTTTTATTAACTTCATAGATGATGGAAAACTACAAGCCGAGGGCGATTCCGGTGAATTTTGGGTTATTTTTGGCGGGTTCGCTCCTATTGGCAAAAAGGTTATGAGTGATGATGATGTCATTCCAGATAGGACGCCTGGGAAACTTTATAGGTATGAACATTATTTTTCAGTTTAGGATTTTAATTTTGTGAGTCTGTACCCAAGTTATGGATATTGGCTAAAAGTTTCTGTTTGAACATTTGGAGTCCAAAAATATTTCAAATGCACAAGTTCAGCTTGTGAGTTTTTAACTTACTCTGTTAAGTGGCATCATATGCTAAACACGTGATGGGTATTTTTGTCATTTCACTGAAAAAATTGTAGGTAAACTTTCCTTTGCTCCAGAATTTTGTTTTATCACAACAATATTTGATCTTTTTTTTTGCAGCATTGCTGGAGGGCAGGTTGCAGATCAAATTGAGGATTATTCAAAATCTTCATTTGAAAATGACAAATGCTATCTAATGGATTGTGGTGCTGAGGTGTTCGTTTGGGTTGGTCGATCAACGCAGGTGGATGATAGAAAAGCTGCTACACAGGCCGCTGAGGTAAACAATATATAGATTTGTTTTATGTTTTCTTTTTCTTTTTCTTTTTCATCAGTTACTGATTGTCATCATTAACCATGTATAGGAGTTTCTCACCAGTAATAATCGGCCCAAAGCCACCATTGTAACCAGACTTATTCAAGGTTACGAGACTCATTCATTCAAGTCAAACTTTGACTCTTGGCCATCATCAACTGCACCTTCTGCTGAAAATAGAGGAAAAGTGGCTGAAAATAGAGGAAAAGTTTCAGGTAATATTAGTTGTTACAACTTCAACTTTTCACATATAAATGGGTCGATTTGGGTTGTGTTTTACCTCAGACGGGTCAAATGGGTAGATCAGGTCAAACCAGTTGAAAGTTGTCCAGAGACTATTTCCAACTTACACAACTTCTTTAATTGCTTTAATTAATTTATCATCTTATCATTGTAATAATATTGTGTTTGTAATATTATTGATGTAAACTTGCAAGAAATTTTAATAATTATTCATTCTTTTACATTATATGTAATGTACTTTTTCATAAAGCATTTAATGCAACACACTTAACATTTCTTATCTAGTATGCACTTTATTTCATTGATTAGAAAAAAAAAGTTTATATGCTGCATTACATTATTAAAAAATGTTAAGTATGTAGCGTTAAAAGGTCACAGATTGCATACATTGGTAAAAATATGGTAGCTGTTAAACAAAGGTAAAAAGTGGCAAGAGTGTTGCATTAAATGGCTGAATAATATTGCAATGTTTATGTTAGTATTAAGTAATCACCTTGCAATGTTGGGTAGTCATTTCTTTACAAAAATTCTCAAAAAAATTTTGAGGGTCAAACCAACCCAACCCGTATTTAAAAGTGTCCACTTTCATATTAACTCGAATTGTCATCTTACTCAACATGTTGAGTCCTCCCCTCTTACTCATCAAGCATTTTACTTTTTGTATTTTAGCTCTATTGAAGCAACAAGGTGTTGGGCCTAAAGGGAAAGAAAAAAATGCACCTGTAGCGGAGGAAGTTGTTCCTCCTTTGCTTGATGCTAATGGAAAACTTGAGGTTAAATCACATATTTATTTCTCTATTAATCGGTTTATATGTAATTAGTTGTATTTTTAAATATTTTGGGCATTTAGGTATGGTCTATTGATGGTGGTGCTAAAAATCCAGTAGCCAGTGAGGACATTGGTAAATTCTACAGTGGGGATTGCTACATTGTTCTTTACACTTACCATTCTAGAGAAAAAAAAGAAGATTTTTATCTTTGTTATTGGATTGGAAAGGATAGCACTGAGGTAAAACAAAAATAATATTAATATTATGATTATTATTATGTGAACTAAACGGATAAAATATTTGCAATTTAATCCATCTGTTTTAACAGGAGGACCAAAATACAGCTGCTAAGTTGACTACATCAATGTTCAACTCACTGAAGGGGAGACCTGTTCAGGTACCACACCATAAGCTTTTTTTTTATGTGAGGAGATGGATGGGTCAGGGTGGGCGGTTGGGTTGGGGAATCATTACAAAGGGTTCGAGTTAAAATGGTTATTTTTCTGGCGTGGTTCAGGTTTACTTGATCCCAAACATTTTGCGGACATTTTCTTTTTAATTTTTTTGATGAATATTTGGTGGGTCAAATATGATTATGAACGTTGCAATATTTGAATATTTCAATAATATGAGGTTTTACATGTTTAAAATACACTATGGGAAAGTATTATGCAATAATTATATTTTTGTGGAAAAAACTGGATGCGTTAGGTAACCGTCAACACGAGTTGGATCAGTTCGAATAACTTTTTGTACAAGACCTTAAAATTTTTGATGAATAATTGGTTTGTCAATATGATTACGAATGGTCTATAATACTTTAATAAAAAAACTATATTTTTGAATAAAATGATTAAGAAGATTTTATGCACCAGAAGTATACTTTGGGTGATTCTTGACCCTGTTGACCCGTTTCCTTTTAAGCCAATATATTTGTTTGACCTGTTTGTTCTGTTAGAGCAAACATAACCTGATTTCACCCATTATTAAGTAAGTGGGTCAACATTGCTGACTCTAATATATAATCCTTTTCTTTAGGGACGTATTTATCAAGAGAAAGAACCACCCCAATTTATTGCTATTTTTCAACCTATGGTTCTTCTGAAGGTACTTACTGTAACATTTATATAATTTTAAGTCACAGTTTTGAATTCTGTTATAAAGTTTAGAGTGATGACATGGGTTTTCTGTAATTAGGGTGGATTAAGTTCCAGTTATAAAAGCTCCATTGCAGAAAAAGGAGTAGACGATGAAACTTATAGTCCAGACAGTGCTTCAATTATTCGAATATCAGGAACCGCAGTGCATAATAATAAAGCTGTTCACCTTGATCCAGTAAGAAAAAAATTTGCTTCTAAAAGATAGGAATTCATCAAGTTTAATATTCCATAACACCATATATACATTAATGTGTTTTGATTTGGTTTTTCAAACAATCTGATTATTGCAGACTTCTAGCCATAATGATCATATTTAAATATTTTGAATAAACAGATTTTGCTTCTTATTTATCCAGTTTTAAATGGGCCAAATAATCAGTTTCTGGCTGCAGCAATACTGGTTATTAAAGGGAAACTTAAACCTACCTAACTATCCCCTCTTCTAACCAAGTTTGAAGCTTTTACTCTCATCTCAACATATGGATCTTTCGAATAACCATAATTTTCCAAATACTCAAATAACTAATTATCTAATTACAACCCATTCTACTGGTTATTTGGTTATTGTTCAAAATCACATAATTAAATCAAAACGAACATCCAAACTCCCGTTAACAAGATAATACACTTGGCAGATTATTTATACACCAAGATATAATTACGTATACAATTATGTATATAGGTGGCAGCATCTTTGAATTCACATGAATGTTTCGTCGTACACGCCGGGTCCCATCTTTACATCTGGCAAGGAACCCAAAGTACTTATGAACAGCAGCAGTGGGCAGCCAAAATTGCTGACTTTTTAAAAGTATGCATTTCATACTTTGTATTTAGTTTCTGATTTTAAGGTTCAATACATAAGAAGTTTAGGTTAATGTTTTATATGATTTTTTACTGTATTTCAGCCCGGGGTAACAGCAAAATATCAGAAAGAAGGAACGGAAAGTGCAACTTTTTGGCTTGGGCTTGGAGGAAAAGGAGATTTCACCAGTTCCAAAGCACCATTGGATAGTATTAGAGATCCTCATTTGTTTGGATTTTCACTTTCTAAAGGTTATAATTTAATATTACATTTTCTTTTTCAACAATTATTACCATTTTAACCCTTCTAACTTGTTTTTGTTTGGTTTGTGGATTTCCAGGAAAATTTGAGGTGGGTTCGTAGTTGGTAAAATATAGTTGGTTGGTTTTATAGTGTTTTATGTTAAGAATGTCTAAATCATGATTCTTTTTCTTTTTATTAAAGGTCGAAGAAGTTTACAACTTTGATCAAGATGACTTGTTGCCAGAGGATATGCTAATATTAGATACACATGCGGAGGTTTTTGTTTGGGTTGGTCAAGCAGTTGACCCGAAGGAGAAGAAAAACGCTCTTGACTATGGCCAGGTACTCATTTTGTGATCAAAAGGGGCCGGTTGGGTAATGTGCCTAAACAAGTAACCTTTTACAGATCAAAACGGTGCGGGTCAAGTTGGAAGGCTTAAAAACTTCATTAAAAAGTTTTTAATGTCTTATATAATTGTTAAAGATATAATATTTCACTAAGAACTTTATTTTCTGACTACATGATTTTGAAGTTTTATTCATTTAAAATACACTTTGTAAACGCTCGACCTGTATCCTTATTGAGTTAGTTTGTTACTTTGATCCAAATTAAATAAAATTTAGCCCAAATTAATGATTCAAATGCAGGTTTTAGCCAAAACATTTTTAGTCCAAATATCCCCTCTTTTATAAGTAGTAATTATGATCATATTATATTTATTTTTTGATGAAATATAAATTTTCAAGTAATGATTTAGGAGGTTGCTTTTGGCACAACTGATGCATTTGATTTGTTTTCTTTTAAGCTAGTTTCTAAAATTGCACTTGTACGATCTATTAGAGGTAAAAGAAAATCCAACTCACCCATGCATAACTAAATAGCCTCAAAATTGCCACATTTAGCATTTTTGCATAAAATAGTTACCCTTTCTTTACAAATCTGATTTCAGAAATACATAGAATGGGCTGAAGCTCTGGATGGATTGTCCCCACGTGTGCCATTATACAGAGTTGCAGATGGAAATGAACCTTGTTTCTTTACAACATATTTCTCATGGGAACCTTTAAAAACATCAGTATGTGCAATTGTTACATATTATTATCCATCAACGTGTTCTAATGGCTATTTGGATAACAATTTGCTTTTTGTTTATATTTTTCCTCAATGCAATTAGATTCATGGGAACTCATTCCAAAAGAAGATTACTATACTGTTTGGAGCAGGCCATGCTGAGGTAAATTCATACTAAAGTGGTTAAAAAGAATCTGAATGACACATTTTGTAAATGTTTGGGCTGTTTTGGGCCCAGTGGGTTGGACCGATTTCATAGTTGCCTGTTTGGACCTGTACCTATTTTGATCAATTATCTGGCCCTACTGAACCATTTGACCCATTATCTGACCCGAACCATCAATTTTGCCAGCTTTACTAAAACTGACTTTTGGTGTTAACACAGGCCCATGGGAATCAAGGTGGTGGTGCAACTCAGAGGGCTTCAGCCTTGGCTGCCTTGAACTCGACTTTTAACTCATCTGGTGGTGGTGGCGGTAAAGGACCCGGTGCAGCAAAAGGTTCAAGTGCCAGTTCACAAAGAAGGGCTGCAGTTGCTGCATTATCATCGGTTCTTACTGATGAAAAGGCCAAAGTCGATGAACCTCCTGCTGATGAACCTGGTATTCGAAATGGGTTGAGTCTGGTTGGTCCGGGCCGGCCTGTAAACACTATAGTTATCCCCCTTCTAATTTATATAAGTAATAATTAATGTGTGACACAAGATAATCACCGTAATTCATGAAAATCATAATTTAATAGTTTGAATTAAAACAAATGATATGTTCCTGTTTAATTATATGAAGTATTTTGGCTTCATTTTGTACCCATTTACAGACAAATGGGTCAAATTTCAAGGGATGCCTCAAAAAAAACATTATGAAAGTTGTAATTCATTATTTATTGTGTGCTAATTGTGTAATGCATGCTGCAGAAGAAGCCCCTGAGGAACCCGTGGAACCAACCGAACCCATTCCTGAAGATCATGATTCAGAACCAAAAGTGGCAATTGAGGAGGATGAAAATGGTATTTTATCAAGTCAATCCACTTTCAGCTATGAACAAGTCAGGGTTAAGTCAGAGGACCCTGCTCCTGATATCGATCTTAAGAGGAGAGAGGTTTGATCTCCAAAAAAAATCTTCTTCAAGTTATATAATTGCTTCTAATTATAGTAGAAAAATAGGAGAATTAAAACGGTTCGCGTCAAAACAGGTTATTTCTTTTTATATGCCCAGAAAGTTTTTATAAATAATTAGCATGTCAGGTATTTATACACAAATAAAATGCTATTTGATTCAATAAAACAAGGCCGGCTGGTCGGTAACACAGTAAGACAGGGCCATTGTTTGGTCGGGCTGGCCTGCAACTTTCATTATAACAAAAATTGTATCATCCGATAATGAATTTCTCAAATAACATAATCTAGGAGGTTTCTATATACCAACATTATGTCTGTAAACAAACCAACGAACTAGAATGGGGTTTGTTCTTATTTGTTCGTTAACTTTAATAAACAAATGAACGATCACAAACACTTGAATGAACGGATTCAGTTGTCTTAATTTCAGTTTTGTATGTTTCAGGCTTATCTTTCTGTTGAAGAATTTGAGTCTGTGCTTGGGATGACAAGAGAGGATTTCTATAAGTTACCAAAATGGAAGCAAGATTTGACCAAGAAAAAAGTTGACCTCTTCTAGAAATCAAACTCCTTAATCACACCAAGTAATAAACATTAAACACCACCATTATCAACATATTTATATAACTATCATTTTCAAAATTTGATTTTTTTTTCAGTTTCGGCCCGATCAATCTGCCTGATTATACAGGCATGTTCTTGATTGTGGTATGATATGATTATAGCATTTAGTATCTGGTCTTTTTGTTATTTCATGCTGGAGTTGTTAAGAGTCATTCTTTTGCCTCCTTCAACATTTCAAGACTTCAAGATTATAGCAGAATAAAGCATTTTTTGTTGTTATTTTTTATGTCTTTTACATTTAAGAAGGTAGTGCAATTTGTATTTGAATTCGATTGCATAATGGATACATTGAATTCAATTATTATAAAAGGTATTATCGCATTTTGATAATGTATGATCTTCAAGTGACTAGTTGAGTTTTAGTATGAGACAAACTAGGGTAAACACTAATGCAAAAATAGCAAGTCAAATAGTTAAAACATGATAGGTAAACGGTTCGGTTTGGTTTTTAGCTCCCACCGAATCAACAACTGATCGCCGGTTATTGAAAAACCAATAATCGAAACCTTAACCGAGCTTTGGTTTCGGTTCGGTTTTGGTTAATTATCCAACATATTACTTTTTTTTTTTTTGCTTCGGTCAGTTTCAGTTCCTTGTGACCTTAAGTTTGAAGATACAAAACCATTGCGTAAGCCTCGATTTAAGTTGTTAATTTCCAAGATTGGACTTACCTCCCAACCGTCCATCTTGTGAGAGAATATTAAAGATCATGATATAATTGATAGATAGACACTTTCCCTATTTGAATATTAAATCGGTGTATTTATCTCTACATATTGATATCGTTAGCTAATATTTAGATAGTTAGTTCAACTTGTATCTCTATATATCGTAAACATTTTCTATTCAATGAATTCATTCAAGTTATATACCAAACTTTATAAGTAAAACTCAAAGAACCCATGAAGAAGAAGAATCTCTTGAAAGTTAGTTACAAAAAGAACTAGAAGAGCGGGAAAAGTTGTTAATATTCTCAAAAACTGAACTTTAAAATTCATAGACTCCCATTTATACTCAATTGACTATACTACTAATACAACTTTATTGAGTTTTATTGACCCGCTAATTGACTAATCTCATTGACCAACTAGTACACATCAATAACACAGTTAGTGTGTGTTTGTATAGGATTACCCCCTTTTCAATCAATCGAAGATATAACAGAGTTGGAGTGAGTTTCTGTTTTGAGAGTGTGTTCAAGTGTGTGTTTAAAGTGGGGTCCGAACCAACATTTTCCATAGAAGGAACAAATTAAAGCTGTGTTAAATCCTCTAAAGGCGATGGTGGTTCTTGGAAGAGGAAGATACACCACCATGTTTCTTGACAAGATGAACAAGTTAATTAAATGGTCTAAAGACTCCATTAATGATGAATGGGAAGAAGGGTGGTAATGATGATGAACAATTGCCATTGGAGTTCATCAATGGGGGTGTTAAAGACAAGAAATCAACACCTAAGAACAGAGTTCAAGGGGGAGAAGAGATCACCTGATGAAAAGAGTCAAAAGAGGTGGATCCTACATCTACAAAGGGTATTCTCTTCAAGAACTTCAAAATTTCATTCCACTTGTTCCTCCTTCCCTTGAAAACAAAGTCTTGAAAGAGAAGAAGGAGAAAGAAGAAAACAAGAACGAGAAATATGATGATGCTGCAGAGAAAACAATGAAAGGGGTTGAAAAATTGAAAATGGGTAATGATGATTTTTCAAACATGGGGGGTCCAAGCGGGGGGTCTTAGCAGATATCATCACTAACATGAAATGGTCTCTTCGTCCAGAGATGTTCTATTAGATCGTTCCGCAAAAAAGTAGTTGTTATGAATGTAAAAAAAATTAAAATATTTTAATACTATAAATGTAAAAAAAATTTAAAATATTATACTTAAATTATTATTTAATTAACTCATTTTAAATTATTATTTAATTAACTCTAACTAATTACTT
>BJCO01452867.1:0-16335 GCA_018326465.1 Flaveria floridana | reverse complement strand
ATAGTTTATAACTATTACACTCTTTTGCTCTCCCACCCCGCCATCTAGTCTCCTGAAGACACGCTATCTGGACCCTACGTTTCTTCAGCACATCAATTAACTCTAGTAACTTACTTGTTAGGGTTCCTACATTCCACGATGCCACTTGTAATCTATAACTCTTATTCCCTGTAATTGCACCTCTCGTCACCGAACACGTTTCTTCAGCACATCAATTAACTCTAGTAACTTACTTGTTAGGGTTCCTACATTCCACGATGCCACTTGTAATCTATAACTCTTATTCCCTGTAATTGCACCTCTCGTCACCGAACACGTTTCTTCAGCACATCAATTAACTCTAGTAACTTACTTGTTAGGGTTCCTACATTCCACGATGCCACTTGTAATCTATAACTCTTATTCCCTGTAATTGCACCTCTCGTCACCGAACACGTTTCTTCAGCACATCAATTAACTCTAGTAACTTACTTGTTAGGGTTCCTACATTCCACGATGCCACTTGTAATCTATAACTCTTATTCCCTGTAATTGCACCTCTCGTCACCGAACATGATCTCGGGGTAGCATAATGGCTACTGATTTCTATTTTACAAGACAAAGTCCACTAATACAACCGAAAACTTGAAAACACGGACAAAACCTTAAAAATAGAAGTACAGCACAAGTAAAGCACAATAAAAAACAATTCGTCACACGAGGTCAATAATACACATAAGACACACAATCAACACAAGAAACAGAAATATATCAAACCACACGCAATTAGTAATGGCCCAAGAATATGGGATGCCTCTCCCTATTTAAAAACCAGAATGTTAGTACCCCTAACACATCCAAACAATCTAAACGAAAAGATATAATTAGAGATATAATTAAAGATGAGTAAAAGCAGACATGCAAACCCGAGATGGAACGATCTCACCAAATGTATACCTAATTTAGAGTTCTTCAATTATCCTTCAATTATGCTGCTGGTACTGGCCGGTGACCGGTGGTGGTGGTGGCCGGTGACCGGAGCTGGTGGTGGTGGCGGTGTAGTGGTCTGCGAGGATGGCGATGATGGCAGTAGTGGCGGTGTAGTGGTCTGTGATGATGGTAGTGGTGGCGGTGTAGTGGTCGGCGATGATGGCTAACGACACTAGAGGCGGTAGTTCTCTTTTGCAAAAGAAGAAACACAGATCCCAGATGCCAATAGCTACACAAACAAGACAATCTGAATAACTTACTGTGACTTCAATGGCTTGATCGACGACAACAGCAGATGAAAATATATATCTGAGTCCGGTGATCGAGAGACGCTGTCGGATTATGGAACCCTCTGGAGTGAAATTTGAGCTTCAAATCGAAAATTAGGGTTTGAGGAATGGGGAAAACCTCGAGGATGTAGATCGAAGGCCCTGAAAGTTAATAAGAAACCAGTAGAAGCCCTTTGAAAAGTTAATAAGTTAGGGTTTGAGCCGCTCGATGTTCTTCTTCTACAAGAAACCAGCAGAAGCCCTTCGATTTTATCCAGTTGCATAAACGAACCATAAAACCCTAAAACCAAAATCCCCCAAATAAATCACTCTCACTACAAATTCTAATCGATAATCCTGTTCAACACACTGATTCCATCAACAGCATGCCGCAATCGAATCAATTTGATTCAAAAACCGAAGCAACAACCTCCAATACGTTGCAACTTTATTTTGATGTAAGTTTCATTTAAAATGGAATAAGTTGTAATATACAAGCCACCAAAGCACATAAGTACAAGTCGTCAAAGCTGATTTAAGATAATCGTTTTTGTTCCCTCCAAGATTAACTTATGATTTCTATAGAATCTAAATTTATACGTGCATATTTTTATTAACGATAAAATTTTAACTGTTTGGGTTTTTTAGACTCCTCGCATTGCACGAGTTTGTAACAGTTTCATTTTGTTATACAAAGTTTCACAGGTTTGGTTTTTCTTACCTTCAAAGCAAACGTTTCGATATTAATTTTTTTCACACTTTTATACATCCTTCGTAACACTATAATGATAAAAAAAAACTCATCATACTTTTCATTCCTCGTTTTTTGTCTTTAACGTTACTTGACAACAATAAGAATTAACTAAAGCTACTTTTGTCGATCTTTTTTATTTCTCTTGGCCACCATCTATTATACCCGCTAAAGACCAATCCATTTTGAGCAATGGGTCCCAAATGTTCTCCACAATAAATCTCTAAATATAAAAGGTCTTTCATGAATTACCCAATCAAAAACAAGCTTTGCAACTACTAATTTTAACTAATTATATCATATTAAGATAATGAATCTTTTCCATTTTTCAATCTTTCTAAAAAAATATGACTTGGTGATGTAACATCTTTAAGATACAAAGCACTTAGTGAGATATTATAAAAAATTAAAATGTGTTTTGACAGTTTTGTATAAGTCCATCATCTTTGAAGGTCTCGATGCAATACAGTTGTGAGATGACGAGCTAAATCCACGACGCCACATCATAAAGAAAACAAAGAAGAGTTGTGAATTTTCACCGCGCCACAATGAAAACAAAAGAGAGGTTATAAGGGTGCGGGGATATCTTAATGATGTGGCGACTGTGGTGGTGCGGCAACACGACTCCCTTGTGCAATGGTAACGGCGGTATGGAGGTGCATCATAACCACTATCCAGAGCTTAAATTCTAAGTTCTTATAAGTTGCCTTATTTTTTGTTTTTTATTAAAAACTCACTTTTATATTATAAAATTATTAAGATAATAATAAGAAATGAGATATAAATGTGTGTGTGTGTATATATATATATCAAATTGTAAGTTATTATTTTCAACATAATTATTTTATGTTATTTGTCGATTTGTCATGTATATATTCTAATATATAAATCATTATTTTTTAATACTATGATATAGACAAGATGGTGGACCCCCTTGATAAAAAGAAATGTAGAATTATGCATTTCGCTAGGTGGCAACTTCAAAAGTTATGTTGAACCCATCATTACATGGTCTTGTGGGAGCCCAAAAGAGCCCATTAAAATGTGGTCATCCATCCAAGTTGTATTATCCTTTTGTACAATGCTTTTGCCTCCTTTATGGCTTTATGCTTTATGTGAAATTAATTAGAAGTCTGTATCTTTTAGTATTTTACTTTACTTTAAAAGGTACTTAATAACACTTATGATTTACACTCTCATGACATTTTATGCTAATCAATCCATAATCCAAGTAACTTTCATTTTCTCCTTTTTCATAATTCAAAACCAAGTTTTTAACGTTAATGTTTGGTCTTAAGCTAGTTCATCTATGTTGATATTGTAACCGGAGGCATCGCATTCTATCACTTGTGGAAAAAAGATGCCTAACACGTTTAAAATTGCATGTTATAGTAAACAAATAAGAGCGTTTGTTTTTTAATAGGGATTCAATGTTATTGAAGCTTATTTTCATTTCCTGATTGTTTGGTTGATAAAAGTTGTTGGTAAAAAAATTCATCAAAGGCAATGTAATTTCACACTCTCTCACCACCCTCATCGCCATTGTCAGCAACACCAAATTCCAACTTCTTTAGAAATTTACAAACCACACATTGTTTATTATTCTGTCAACTAGATACATTATATATTTGAATACCTTTTATATTTTCAAATTCCAAGTCCTTTAACAACTTCTACTAATTCTTTTAAAAAAAGTTGTGAATTTAACACCTTAACTTTGATACGTCGAAAGGAATTACAAACACTATAAGTATAACACATAATCATAAGACATAATCGGTTACACTCGATAGCATAAGGATATTGCTTACGATCCCATCCCATTTCACATGTGAAATATAATTTCCCCCCTTAATATAGGTTTCACATTGATTACCATCAAATTTCATCGTGTTTCTAGTTGATTTATAGATTATTACTTATTTTTTGAAAAGTAATAAGTTAAACGTAAGTAATTATCTAAAATAATAACTAGATATGTATCAATAGACAATAAAAACATGAGATTTCTAGAATTGATGGATTAGACCTTTTATTTGATCATATAAAATCTAAGGAGTTGGCCACGTTGAAGCTTATGAATGTGGCAAAACATATGGCCCCAATGGCCTTTGCTTTAGGGGAAATCACAAGCTCAATTGGCCCCATTTCACAAACTTTCTAATGATATATATTATGTAAATCTCTTCATCCCAACTCATAACTCACCATGGAGAATCATCATAGGCACAAAAGCAGTTCCTCCGGCGACAACTTCACGTTCCCGGCCATGTCACCGGACATCGAAATCGACTCCGAGTTAGCCGATCATTTGTTCTCCAACGGCAAGTTCCTACTCCACACTTTCCCTCTACAACCAAGGAGTTTAACAAGTTGTACCTTGTCAAGAACATGTAGTGCTAGTAGTAAAGACTCACTAGTGTCTTCCCGGAGCACTAGTACAAACAGTCGAAGTAGTAGTAGCAGTAGCAGCAGCAGCAGTTGCACTAGTGCAAGAACAAGCACTAGCGAGTCTTCCACCGCCCAAGTTCCTACAAGAACTACTATATTCTCGGGAAGTGGAAGCCGGAGCCCGGGGCACTTCAATAACAATTATTATCTTCCGGCTCAACAGTGGCAGTTCATGGCGCCGGTTCCTGTACTAAACCGTCGGACCTCCCAAAGAAGGAAAGCCGACCACGAGAAGCACAACGGGTCGCCGGAGAAGAAATACAATAAGAGAAAAGGGTACTACTGGAGGTTTTTCAGGTGGCTTGTGTCAACATGCATAGAATGCCATGCTATGGAGCCATCCAAGAAAGAGTTTTGACTGTGCTTCAATCTTTTTTTAAGCTTTTGAACCTTTTTTATTCTAATTTTGCTAATTTGATGGTGGGATTTTGTTATTTTGTAATAAAGTTCACTAATTTAACCAATTCAAGAAACATAAACATGTAAAAGACCAAAAACAACTACAAACTACTACAAGAAAACAAAGGTTACCAAGAGTTCTATTCCAAGATTCATAACAGACTTAGCGCGTAACTGTTTGATCACTCCTAGAAGTTCTCCATGACATCGTTGTACATACCCGCCTCATGTTTTTCATGATTAAGGTCATGACCGCCTTCGGGCTTGCTACCGAGCCCTTCGGTTAGTGCATTGAAGAAGGTTAACCCATTAGGCCATTTGATGTCATTATCAGCATGGTCATGACCCATCATGTTTCCCATGTGTGGCTCGGATGAATGAGGATGGAGGAACATGTGTGTCTCATCTTTAGGCCCAAACCCAACTCTGGTAGCTTTCTGAAAATTTGGAGATTGCACGCGGTTCTGTGGGGCCCAGTTGAAGGCCGGAGGCTGGTAGACCGGGACCGTTGGTTGCTTTAATGGAACACCAGTTGATGAAGGTGATGATGTTGATGCAAATAGTTGGGATAGATAGAAGCCACATTGATAGCTTAGTGATTCAAATGTATGTCTCATTCTAAGCACAAAATGAAGATCTTCAGGCACCTAATCACACCCAAAATCACATCAAATCGCGTTCTTTGGCGTAAAATAAATGGTAATTGTGACCAGTTCAATGATACTCACAATTTTGCAAGAACCAAGTTGCAAGAGTCCATGACCAGCTTGAATCACAGCTATAGTCTAGTGAAATGAAATTTTGTGATTAATAAACTTGCAAAAGAAAGAAACTTGCAAAAATCTTGATTATTTAGAAATGATTAAGTGAACTAACCTGTATTCCTGAATCAAACTGTTCATTCCACTCTGTTGGAAGCTGCAAAATCATCAGTAGTTTATGAATCCTAATTATTTAGAAATGAATAAGTGAACTAACCAATGGCTGGATGCCACATTGCATGACAAAAAATGAACCCTTTGAACCCAAATTAAAAGGGTTGTAAAATTTCTGAACCCTACCAATCAATCGGTGCCACCTCACACCCAATAATTAAACACCTCCATCCTCTCTCAATCTTTCAACGGGTTCATGAACCCGCCCAACCCCAAACGATATTTCAAGAAACTTAAAAGAACCCATTGTATAATATGCAAGCACCCAGATGGACTCGTTTATATAATATAAGTCGAGACAAATGAACCCAAATGCAAACTTTACTACCCAAATAACCCATTCTTTAAAGAGTGAAACGAGTCACGATCCAATAATTTATTCTGAGCGTTATATAATTGTGTAGACCCAAACCGACCCGTTGTATGTATCGACAAATAAACATAAATCATAAATGTAAATCTTTTCTAAACATATCAACCCATTTTTTCAAAGAATGGATCATGATTGCTACCCTAAAGTAACCACTAAAGTGTGTGTGAGTTTTTAAAGGTGTAAGTATGTGATCTAGGGAAGCATACAGCATCAAAAGAACTTTGCCAATAGTTAGATATGCTCTGATCACACTCTGAAGGTTCTTTGAATACCCATTTATGACACTTATCAGAAGCAACTTTTCCCATTAATCTGCACTCATTAAAACCAACCATTATCAGCAAAATAACAAAAAAATAGTAACTTTTTTAACTTCTTTTAGTTTTAAAAACTTTAGTGTTCTTGATAAAGATTATAAATCTTGAAAATCAAAATCAATAAACACCTACCAAGTACCCACCCTTCTCCATAATTATACAACTGAATTGACATCTTGCTGAAGGCTTTTCTCACAGGATCTTCCCCTGCATCCATTTCTTCTAAGCAATCCAACATTCTTCCTCTGCAAAACCCATCTTCCCACATCAACATCCTGCAATTAAACATCACAAATCAAACCCAAATCCCACAAAAATTAACAAAAACAATCACACAATATGTTATTGATATGCTGTTAATTTGTTAATATGTCAATATCCTCTGTTTTTGTACATACAAGCTGCCTATATCATCTCCAACTTTGCACCCGTGACCACCTCTAACTCTCCTGC
The DNA here is from genome assembly GCA_018326465.1 of Flaveria floridana. Lineage (NCBI taxonomy): Eukaryota > Viridiplantae > Streptophyta > Magnoliopsida > Asterales > Asteraceae > Flaveria > Flaveria floridana. The sequence goes on along the minus strand of BJCO01452867.1, from coordinate 9,418 downwards.
AAAACGGCAGAAAACAACACCCATTTGAGCAAAGATCAACAACATAACAACATAAAAACATAACAACATAATCTTTTATATCGATTCGATTCGAAAATTTACGGGCGAGGGCGTATGGTCCAGAAAACAGAGTAAGTCCAGTCTGAATTGAAACAAACACTTCTTAGAGCTTCATGAAGTGCCAACATTCCAACTGCTTCTTTGTTTCTATCTGTTGATCCTGAGCCCACCATGACTCTGTTTTTTGTGGTAATTTCTGAGGTGTTGTAGCAGATTTGATCTTCAAGTTTTTGAAGTTCACAACAGGGGTCAACACTGGTGGATCATTAGTTCATACCCATGAGGTCAATTTGTGCTAATTTGATCAGTTTTATAGATAAAAAAAGCTAAAATAAGGGGGAAATGGAGGGTATTTGGGTTCTGTTAGCTTGTTATGAGATGATTGTGAGGTTGGATTTACCAAGGGGAAGAAGAAAGGCGGTGAGAGTTTATATTTATTTGGTTGTAAATTGTAAAAAGGGTTTGGTTCACCTTTACCTTTAACAACTCCTCTATAATTTGTTTATTTACTGGTGAGTTAAAATTCATTGATTAACCCACCGAATTCTTTGAAATAATTAAATATCACATTTTTAATAATTCTTTTTTTTTTTTTAGTTTTTCATGTGGGATGATTATTTAGGCTTGGATTTTTAAAGTTTTACCGTCTCATGTTTAAATTTAGCACAAGAGAGTCTTTTTTTATAGCGGTGGTTTTCTTTTTAATAGTGTGTCTGTGTAAATCAAGTATAGAGTATCAAAATCAGTATAGCTAGTTGATTATGTCTTAGTAAGACTCATTAGAGTATTGAAGGTAGTTCTAAGTATCGTTCAAAAGAAAATAAAATTATAGCAAAATTTTAGAATGATGACTCACACGTGTCTACTTCTAGTCCTAAATCATATCATACCATGATTACCTGATAATCTTTAAGTAGTTTGATTCTTATCACTTAACCACTAACCCAAATAACTAATTATATTACTTTGTGATATGATTAATTTTTTTTTATCAATAACGATATGGTTTAATAGATTTTCAAGAAAAAATATTGAATGGTCTAACTTGTTTATCTAGGTTTAAACATAATGTGTAAACGAGCAGCCAGAATTGAATCATATACACCCGTCATCTCATTCTCATGTATTTGTGTCACTCGTATGTCTGTCTCCTCACATATATCATCTTTATTTGTATTTTTTATTTGTATTTGATTGATTGTTCATACCATTATGGTTTTACCAAGTACCCAATTTCTTTTTCCCTTTTATGCAATATGAAAGTTCCAACTTTTGCAACAATAAAAAGAGTGGTAAGTGAGGTCTCAAAATGGTAGTGAGTTTGGGGTTGTTTGGATGGTGCAAAAGTGACCTTAGCAAGGTCACAATCCATGACCAAACACACCCCTTAATGGTATGGTGGAAGGTTTGTAAAGGACATTGTGGGTTTGGCAAATTAGAACCCTTAGTGGTCAAAAGTATGAAAGAGATCTTAAAGACTAGATTTGGAATGTTATTTTATTAGGGTATGGTCCTAATAATAGTATCATGAATTTGTTAATTATTAATAATAACATGTATTCGTAAGAGATAAAGCACGAAAAACTATACCTTTAGATCCAAACTGTTTGATGCTTACTTATATATTAATTAACTATATAAAGAATTCGTATTCTAACTTATTCTAGACTTGAGTCATTTTGATTTGCGTGCTCTATTATAAATTAGAAAACTATATTTTTTATTTTTTGCATAAAAGTCATTCCTATGTATACATGACGTGACTCCATCCATTTTAAAAATAGCTATACCTACAACACATATCATATCTAGACTCATGACCTTTAAATGTGCAGATTATGGATTGATTCTTATTTGATTAGGTGGGTCAAGAGTTTTATTATAGTGAATATTTGAGCGGTAGATTCTTTTGAAATGATGAGCGGTCTGGGTCCCCAACACCGTTTGTATACGCAGACGTGAATAACATTTAATAAATACATTTAGCCGGAAATTTACAAGTGTAATAGTTGGATATATCTATATGATGGCGTTAAGTTAACCAATATTTTGCATATCTAACTATAAATACACAAATAAATTAAGTGTATCCACTTTATATTTATATATTGTCATAAATGTTTTGTTCACTCATCTTGTATTCAACAAAAATAGCCTTAAGTCCTTAACCCCTAGAGTGATCAGTGATGCATTCCATTTTGTATTTCAAATTACAAAATAAATTCAATATCATTGTTCTTCGAGTAGAAAATATTCAAAAAAAAACAAAAGAAAATACAAAACCCGTAGTGCTTAGTAATTTTATTTCTTAGAATAGTTAATGAAATGTTTCATTTTGATTCCCTTAACCTCTGTTGAAAGATATATTAATAATTTTATTTTTAGAGTAGTTAATTCACACACTCTCTAATCATACCATTAAATTTGCACAATTGTTGGTTATAAATCTTAAACTTTTAACCCTTCGAAAAAAATTACTTTTTGTACAAGCAATCGTGCCACTTGGTAGAGGTGTATAAAAAACCGATTTGAAAAAAAAACGAAAAAAACGAACCGATTTGAAAAGAAAACCGATTTGAGCCAAACCGTTTCCTAGCCCGACCCCAACCGACACTATGTAACCAAAAACTGGTTTGTAAATCGGTTTCAATTATAAAAAACAGTTAAACTGGGATAAAAACTGATTTTTCTAAAAAACAGGTTTACACACAGGTCCAAACCGATTTGAGCGGTTTGAGAATTCTTGATGAAAAACCAGTTTGGAAACCGAACTGGTTTAAAAAAATCGGTTTTTTGTACATGTTCAAAAAACCGGTCCGGTATAAAACGAACCGATTTGGCCAAAAAAAACGTTTTGTACACCTCCACCCTTTGGCTACAAGCTTTCTGTATTTATAACTTTTAGGGAGAATTACATATTTTTTCCTACAAACTTCATTAATTACATATATATCCAACTTAAAATTTTAATTACATATATCCCATGTTAAACTTAATTAATTACATATATACTCATATTAAAAGTTTAATTACATATATCCCCTTGTAAAACTTAGTTAATTACATATATACCTAAACTAAAAGTTTAATTACATATATCCGCTTTATTAAACATAAATATTACATATTTACCCATTACTTTTATTAAAAATAACTTATATAATTAATATTTACTATTATTTTTATTAACCTATAAAATTATATTTTTTCTTCTTTACTTGCTTTTTGAGTTTTGATTATTTATTAATATTTTTATACTAAAGTTTTTTAAGTTTTTTTTATTTTTTCACCTTTTGATGCTAATTTTTTCTAGTTGTTGTATGAAACATTTTTGATATTGTTATGCAACATGATCCGAACATAACATTTTATGTTGCATAATGAGACCGGATAAAATTAACATAAAAAGGTAAAAAAAAAACTTTTATAGTATAGAAATTTTAATAAATAATCAAAACTCAAAAAACAATAAAAAAAGAAAAAACATAAATTTGTAGTTTAATAAAAATTAAAGTAAAATACTAATTATATAAATTATTTTAAGTAAAATTAATGGGTAAATATATAATATTTATGTTTAATAAAGAAAATGTATGTAATTAAACTTTTAATTTAATTATATATGTAATTAACTAAGTTTTAGAATGAGATATATATACTTAAACTTTTAATTTGTATATGTATGTAATTAACTAAGTTTAAAAGAGAATATATAATTAAAATTTTAATTTGAATATATATATAACTGATAAAGTTTATAGCATTATATATTTAAGGGTTGTGTTATACAAACACCCTTTTATGTTATTTAGACATCCTATTATCTTTATATTTCTTCATGTATCTATATGTATATATAAATAGAGATAGAGAGAATAAAAATAAATATAATGTATCTATAACATACCCCATATTTAATTCTCCCTAACTTTTATAATTGCGTGTGTTTTCAAACATTTTACAAAGAAAAACCAATGGTTAATTTGTGACCATTAAAAAACTGAAAGGAGATTAAGGTGGTCACGTGCACACGTGCCATGGCCGTGCGTCGGTGCATAAAAAAAGTCTGTTGCACTTGCAGAAATTGCGGGGACACATTGCGTCTCTTTGTCTTTTAACCACGCGCCGTGTCACCCACGCGCCATAAATGAACTAGCGAGGGTTTGAAGTTGCACAGGCACTCGCTGTGTGCGCGTGGGTCAAAATTACTTTTGCTCCGGTTTGACCGCCCAAGGGTTCCGCTGTGGGCCCCAGAAACGTATCTTTGTGGGTCCCAGTTTCTCATATTTTCATATTAATCTTTTTCGCCTGAAAATTTCTTGGCTCGTTTTCCCATTATAACGGTCCGTGTTTTAACGTTAATTAATCATTTGATTAGACTATGGTTATAGTACATAATAAAAATTATATAACATAATTGTCCTTAAAATAAATATAATGATAATATAATTGTAATAGACAATAAGAAAATACATTTTTGGAGTTGGTCTGTCCAATATTCATAATAATTTATTCTTGAGATAATGATTATCGTAAGTGTATATATTTGTGAAATTATTAGAAATAAAAATGTACTGCTCGAAAACTCTACTACTACAAATGGAACGACAATATCAAATTAGTTGAAGAGAATAGAGTGTTTCGTTGAGGGGCGAACATATTTCTTGCTCGTGTTATGGGGTGAGGTTGGTCATAGATATTGGACAATATTATTATTAGGGTTTGGTAAGAATTATTATTACGGTTGAGTCCACGGGCCCGTTTAGGTTTTTAGAGTTTCATTGTAAACTCTATATAATGTAACCTAACGTATCAATAATAGTCAATTCAGTCTTTTACCATCTTACATGGTATCAAAACCTTAAAGTTCTGGTTACCTTCTTCTCTGCTGCACCACTACAAAAAACATACCAAACCCTAATAATAATATTGTCCAATAATAGAGTATTGTTATTATAGGTGAATGTTCTACCTTAAACACGTTGCAGATATGAAAATTTAGAAAATGAGTCAAACTTGCTTTTAAATTTGTGAAAACATAGTTGTTACGAGAAGAGGAAATCGAGAATATGCAGAGTTAGCTCAAGAAGAAACTCGGTCAAGAGGATTGATAGTAGAGGATTATGACGAGTCTTAGATCATAGATCACGAAGAAAAATGAAACGATCATATGTCACAAAGAAGAACGATGATTCTAATTTGAAGAAGCTTAGGTCCAAAATGCCAAGAAAAAAAACAATGATAAGAATGAGTTGTAGTATAGAAGACCAGTTTATACCTTTCAAAGTTAAATGTATCAATTACCAGTAAAAGCACTATCCCACGATAATAAAGTGATTTTCTCAATTACATAATAGTTGTATGTATATAGCCCATTTTAACATTATAATTGTAAACTACATACAAATTAAAGTCATGTTAATTGGTTAAAGTCTTAAACTTCTGATTTGTGAACCTTACATATCAAAGTATCAAAGAAGGTTGGAAATGGATCGGACCAAACATAAAACAATCAAAAATAGAGAAATGATTAAAAGTTAGCCCATTTAAAGGTTTCAATAGGCCCAACCCAACCATGAAGCTCACTCTTCTGGTTTTGGATTTTACCTACAAGTCCACCTAATTTGGCTGCTGTTACGGCAGAAAAAGCATGACGCCATAATTTACTTTTGTTGTTGTTTAACTTTCTGAGAATACACGTGTTTAATGAAAATTCAGACTATTTTTTTTAACGATCAACGAATAATTTTTAAGCCCCGTCACCCGGGTAAATCCATTGACAAAAGATCACCCACGCCCGCGAACAGACAGCCCTAATGACCCGGCTCGCTCACCATTCCAAGGGAAACTCACCACCCATAGGCCCACTGTGGTAAGACACTTGGTCCACTTAAATCATATTGCACCTAGTGAGACTCCAACCCATGACCTCCACTTTGGAAAGTCATAGGGTGCCTCTTCCTAAAACAGTTGATCTAAGACTCATTGGCAGACTATTAATAGGATTGAACCATATATACGAAAACTATAGGATTGAACCATATATACGAAAACTTACACGCCTATTTAATCTACTTTTAAATCTACATAAAAATTTATTCACATTGATGCTTAAAGTGAAGCGCCCAAATGTTTAACCGCAAGGGGGTATCATCATTCTAACTCCAATGGTTTTATTAATCAATCCAGCTCTCCACCCTAAAGTATTAATTAAATATGCTGGTGTCACACCCCGACTAAAGCGGAAACACCGAGACATGATTAAATTGAATCATAACACAAGTATAAAGAGTATCAAATGAAATTAATTATTAAAATCGAATAGTTGGTTACATCCAATTCTAATAACAAATAAGCCAAACAAGTAAATAAGTTTTCATTTTATTCAAAGTCTAACTAGGTTCAACTAAAGCTTATCCTTGAATCCTAGCGTGAGCAAAGTAACAAACTTAGTTTCCGTTACCTGAAAACATGCTAAAATATATCAACTAAAAAGTTGGTGAGCACATAAATTTAGAAGTATACATATAGTAGATAACAATGTACAAACCAATACACAATTTTCTAAATACAAGTAAGTAAATTATTATACATGAGTCCACAACCAACCCTAGTGATCGAATGTCCTCCCGTCTAACCCCCTGACACAAGAGGTCAGACTAATAGTATGCTTGTCTAGTATGCAATTTCTGAACATCCAGCTCCTTTCAAGTAAAAAAGAATACGTTGACTCAAATGATCCTCGGTATTGATTGGCATGCATCAACCCGAATACCGAATGGGCTTATCAGGCCAATAGATCTATTTATCCACTCCCATGGCTTCCCCGAAGTTAATGGTTGTGTAGATTTTAGAAAATAGAGGGACTTTATAGTAAAAAAGTCATAGAACATAGCAACATGTATAATCAGTTTAGTTTTACTAGTATAAGAAAGTTGTCATTAAGTTTACAAAAGACTAATTTGACTCTAGAATTTGAATTCCCAATTTGATATAGAGAGCATGTTTCCACCCCAAAATACAAAAGAAAAGGGGCTATGAACTCACCTTGTAAAATAGGTGAGTTGATCTTGCAACTTGTAGTAACTTAGAGTGTAGATTGTCTTAAGTAAGTTTATTTAGTTAGTTTTTTGTATTTGTTGATAGTTAAGGGGTTGTTATTGTAAAAGTTCAAGCATGATTATCGTATATTATATATGTGTCATCCCAGAGTATCACATCCAATAAAAGGATTCCCAGGAAAGAGTTGGTGGATTTTCATAAGTACCCCGTCTTTCCTTAGCCAAAACTTTTTGCTTGTCATATAACTACATAGCGGATGAAACGATTTTAGATGTATACTAGAGCAAATCAAATGTGTGTTTAGTATGTATATAAATTTTAGGGAACAAGTGTATATATAAGTTTAGTAAGGATGTGAATCAACACGTTGTATAGTATAGGGTTACAATTAAAAATATTAAAAATTTTACTAGAAATATAATTCAAGTTTATAGATTATCATGAGAATCATTAAAGTTTGGATTTTTATTCTTTAAAACATGTTTAAAACATGTTGTATTGCTTATTTTATAATAAAAATCGTTCTTTATATTATATTTATGAGAATATTGAAAAGTTGTAAAATTTAAGATTTTTACAGCTTTGGACAGATACGTGCACTAAATTTGCACGAGCTTTTTTAGGGATCAAATCAATGAGTTAGAATATGTTATTTATATGGTTAGAAAGATAAGACTTTGAATTTAATTTAAAAAAAAAGAATCATCGAAAAAGGATTTTTTATGAGGAAGATATGGCTGCCCGAAGTTAGCCTCTTGAATCTGTCAAAATCCGAAAATTCTAGCTTGATGTGTTTAAGCAAAGCTTTGATGATTTCATGTTTATTTGGTGCTTTTATCCCACTTAGATCTATGATTACTTCACAAAAATATTATGTAATTATAGATCCAAGCTAGTTATGATTGAATTTTGATAAAACACAATTGGAAAAGTATGAACACGAAGAACATAACAACTTACTCGATAGGAAAACTTCTTGGATCTTCAAGAAAGGTGTCATGAGTTGATATTTGACTTTTTTTGAGAGCTCTAGGTTTAGAGTTTGACGATAAAAATAATGAGAATTAGACCCCTATTATAGTGAAAAATTTAAGGTTTTAGGTTTCAATTAGGATAGATTTTCTAACTATTTTTATTAATGAAAATCATATATTTTAGTAGGGATAGGGATGAACGATTTTTTTTATCTTTTAGAGTTAGAATAAGTTTTATTAATTATTTGTTAGGTTTATGATAATTACTAGTTAATTATTTATTAGTTTATTAGATAATATCACTTGAATGATAAAAAAGTAAAACAATATATATATATATATATATATATATATAATTTTGTAATTATCCATGCATATATATACATATATTTTTATTTTATTATTATAAGACTTAATTTAATTAATTAAATCTTTATTCTTTTAACAAAAGTTACATATGTAACCCTAGGTTACACATATGTAAACTTTTGCCCTTATAGTTATATGTGTTTCATTTATGTAATAATTTAGCATTATCTTAGACTTCAATTAATTATATGGCAATTCCAAGTTACTATTTCTATCAAAATCGAATATTTACACACACGTTTTTATAAAATTACATTAGTAGGTAATAACATCACAATGAATAATAATGTATATAATATAAGATTGTTTTCACAAATTGGTTCTTGAATTCAAATGCTTATATTGAAGTACTAGAATTATCAAAGAGTTAAGCATGAAAAAAAACATGGATGTTACAGTTGATCAAATGGTAAATTGTACCACTGACCTACTGTAGACTATGACTAGTAATAAATAATGCATCTTAAATCGTTATGTAAGTTTTTATATAAGTCGTCATGTCATGCTCCCAACTAGGGAAGTGACAATAGATTTAACAAAGTATTAGTATATTCTTAAAACACCGATTTAGCCTACGGCATATAACTACATTGTGTTCATGATCTGAACAAATCGAGTAAACTAGATACCAAGCCAACATTTTTTGTCGAACCAAGTTGATCCGGAACATGGTTTGGCCATATAGACCAACTTCCATTTAAGATCATTGGATTTAAGTATAGCCAACTTTCAAAGACTTCAAAGTGGGCATATGTATCAATTGGAAAGTGAAGGAGTGAAGCTTAAAAAACTTTAAAGTGCGCATATGCAATGTTTTCAGAACCGGATCGGACGTCGAACCGGACGCCTTACTGGTTTGGTGGTCGGACCGGTCGGACCGGTCGGACCGGTCGGACCGGTCGGACCGGTTGGACCGGATTTAACTATATTTTAATTATATTTATATATGTAAT